>PVJL010018252.1:0-16413 GCA_004026885.1 Lyroderma lyra
GATCCTGGAGCTGGCGGGCAACGCGGCCCGCGACAACAAGAAGACGCGCATCATCCCGCGCCACCTGCAGCTGGCCATCCGCAACGACGAGGAGCTCAACAAGCTGCTGGGCAAAGTGACCATCGCGCAGGGCGGCGTGCTGCCCAACATCCAGGCCGTGCTGCTGCCCAAGAAGACCGAGAGCCACCACAAGGCCAAGTAAGGAGGAACGAGGTTAGGGACGCTGAAAAACAAAGGCTCTTTTCAGAGCCAACTACACTCTCAGAGAAAGCTGCTACACACCCGGCCCTACGTTACTTTTTTCGGGTCCAAGTTACAAAATACTTTCAGTCCCCAGTAATCCTGAGTGTAGTCGGATTCAGGGAAGCGCCAGTTGGGAGATCCACAGGGACCAGTACGTCCAGAAGTGGCCTGTTGGGGAGTTGCTGATGCAATCCGTTTGGCATGTTAGTGAGCCACCTTGTCGTTATAACCCAGCAATTTGTGCTGCCAACCTACGCTGAAGTTTTCAGAAACAGACTAGCAGTTGGGTGTATAAAAAAGTGTCCTAGAAAGTCATCTTGAAAAGTATCAACCTGAGTCGTAAGTGGTGTAAATCTGAAGGGTCATTTACACCAAAGGGTGAAGTTCTTAACATTCTATTAAGTCATTTTCATTTTGTTTAAAACTTAATTACACGAAGAATTCGAGTGGGGTTTATTCAGACGTTTCTGAATCCCGTGTTGGGACACGCATTTCTTCCGTGCACAGTGAAGCAGCTGGGGACGGCACAAGGATTCCCGCCTCCATGGGGGTGGCAGTAAACGTAAACGAGCAGTGTCTGGCGATAGGTATCCTTTGAAGGAGACAGGAGAGAAGCTATAGAGCGGCGGTTCTCAACCTGGGGGTCCAACGCCCCTTTCACAGGGGTCGCCTAACACTATTGGAAAACACACATCAGATATTTACATGACGATTCATAACAGCAGCAGCATTACAGTTACGAAGTAGCAACGACAATAATTTTATGGGGGTCACCACAGCATGAGGAGCTGTATTAGAGGGTCGCGGCGTTAGGAAGGTTGAGAACCGCTGCTCTAGAGCCTAATGGGGCTACTATTCAGATAGAAAGTGGAGGTGACCTCTTTCAAGGTGTTACCTGATCAGAGACCTACATAAATTAAAAAGAAACAGACCGGTAGGTGTTAGGGGAAGAGTACTCCAAGTAGGGGGAGCTGAAAATGAAAGGCCTTAAGACAGAAGATGTGTTTGGCATTTCTTAGGAACGTCCCAGGAGAGGCTGTGAAGTACCAGGGGTGGGGGGTTAGTGAGTGTGGAAGGGAACCGTAAGTGCAGGACTTTGTAGGGTGTGTAAATCAGCGAGCACAAGGAATCAAGCAATAGTAATCCCGATCTCTGAAATAATAAACTTGATAATACTAAAAAAAAAAAAAAAAAAAAAAAAAAAAAAAAAAAAAAAAAAAAAAAAAAAAAAAAAAAAAAAAAAAAAGCCGTGGAATCCAAGCCACTTAGAAAAAAAGACACCATAAAAATAGTACGAAGCGTATCACCTGGTTCGTGAAGATTTGAGAGGACGGAGTTTAGAATTCAATACATGCAGATTTACTTCGCACTCAGTCTTCACAGGAACTCTTGACTAAAATGATAGGAACTCACAGGAGACCCAGGAAAATAACTGGTGATGCAGTGAGGCAGGCTGGGTTCTTCAGAAAATGCTGAGACAGTTTGGGGCAGAAGGTGTTTGTGGGGGACCCACATCTGTGAGAGGAGCTGGAGGGACTGGGACCCCACAGAGGACAAAGTCAACCACACTCAGGCCATACACACCTGTGCCAGGAGCTCTGGGGCCTGCGCTGCCTGTCGGAGTTGCCCCCACACTGGGCCAGCATGTCCCTTTCTACCCCCAGGTGGGCTGTCCTGCCCACTGACGGAGCTGACAGCTGCCCCGGCCAGTCTGCCCTGCAGGAGGCACCCTGGGCACTCCCTCCCCAGGCCTACGACGTGCGTGTTAACGTGAATATCAGCGTTTGTCTAAGACTGGCTTCTGCATACGTGGTTCGTGTTGCTGCTGTACTTCCATCTGCAAATTCAAAGCAGGCGCGTGTGTGTGTGCTTTTCTTGAGGAAATGAGACAATCTGCAGCCTTTCTGAAAATCCTCCCTAAAATCATATGCTCTTGCACGAGTTTGAGAGGCCTCCATCGCTGCCAGGTGGCAGGTGACATAAATAATTAAGGGTAACAAGAGGGTCGCACAGGCTTTCACATCCCAGAACCAGGAAGTCACCGCTCCAGCCCAGCGTGGGTCCTGCGGTCCGGAGGACAGAGAGGAAGCCTTTGAGACATGGGGGGAGACGGCCAGCGCAGACCACGTGTGGGCTAAGTGCGTGACATGAATGCAGGTGTTTGATTCTTGCAGCCTTTTGAGGTGGGTTTGGTTCCAGTTCCAGTTTGGAAAAGAAATGCTGTGGACTGAATCTTTGACCCCCCCCCCCCATATGTTGAAACCTGAACCCCCAGTGTGGCAGTATTTGGAGGTGGTGCCTTCGGGGGCAAATTGGTTTCCAATGGCAAGGCCAGGAGGGGGAATGGTCTTCCAGGAAGAGGAAGAGACCAGAGCTGCCCTCCACCTTCAAGTCCACAAAGAAATCGTGTGAGCACACAGTGAGACGGTGGCACCTGGGAACCAGGAAGTGCGTCCCCACCAGACACGGACTCTGCCGGCACCTGGATCTCGGACTTCCCAGCCTCCAGAACTGTAAGAAACAAAGTGTGTGTCCCCTAGGCCCCCTTAATCGATGGTATTTGTCATAGCAGCCCAAACCAAGTAAGACAAAACAAAAGGGGTGGTGACATTTATTCAATCAGAGTCTCAATTTGTAAAAGATGAAGCTATAAGTTGGGATGTGATCCACTTCCACTCAGAATCCACGCGTCCCCGCCGCCTCCTTACTGCTGCTTCATCGGGACTGTGCTCTACGGTGTGTGGAAACGGGTGGGACGTGAAAAGGAGGTGGTGGAAGACTTTAGTGGGAGAGCATCGTCAGATTTGCATTGTAAAAGAACAAAATTCAGCTAAGTAAATTTGAAGATCTAACTGGCTTTACAGAGAGGTTCATGAATCAAGAAATGTGCAAAAATGGGAGATATTTATGGGCAGAAGGGTGGGGACAAGGGAGCTTGGAAAGGATTCTTTTGGGGAGTGGCATCATTTATGGGGGAAGAGAACACCAAGGGTTTTCATAAGCAGATCAGCTCTTTTGTCTGTGGTGGACGAAGCGGGTCCACATGACAGGACCTCACTGGCGTTGAGCAGAAAATTTCCACACTGGTTAAGATTCTGCTTCTGAGAGAGGTCGAAACTGCAGTGAAATCAGGTACTAAGTCTGGGTTTGGTGTCACTGATGCAAGAACATCAAACCTGTAGAGAATTGTCATAGGAGTTTGGGCGTGCCAACGAGCAGGATCTCCAATGCCCCAGGAACAGCAGTTTTGCCGTTTCTTTCGTGCATTTGGAATGAGGGAGGGAAGGTCAGTGCGAGAGAGCTTGACCGTAAACGAGACCCTGTGCTCCACTCAGGGTGGGGACACCTCCCAGGGGCCTGAGAAAGAGGGTCACTCGGGCATTGCAAGGCTGTGGGAGCCTAGAAGCACGAGGCCAGTGGACAGGGCCTGAGTATTTCTGTCTGGATGATTCCAGACCAAAGGCTCTTCTGTGTCATAAAAGTGCAAAGGGCAGGACATCTGTACTTCAAAGGGGGGTGCTGCTAAAACCCAGGCTTACAGATTGTCTGGCAGCGGGAGACAGTACCCCACGGCCCCAGCATCACAGATACCCTCTGGCACCTACTCTGATGTGGGGTTCCACGCCATGCACCCGCAGATTGGGGACACTTTGGCCAAAAATGGGACCCAGGAAGAGGGTCCCTTGAAAGTAGCCCCCTCTCGACTCTGTGGCCTGAGGTGTGAAGACCACACTCTTTAAGATGAGACCTGAGGCACGTGGGAGGGGCGGGTGGCGAGTGGGCGAGTGTCACCCACCCAGAGAGGTGCCACGTCCGTCCCTCTGGTGTGTCTAGGGCTTGGGGAGGAGAACCAGGGTTGGTGTGTGCAGCACTCGGGCCTCACACTCAGTGTTCCCCTGACTCTTGCAGTGGCTGGAGGAGCAGAAAGAACAACACTCGTCTGTGAGACACCCTGACGCCCCATTGGGCCCAGAGCAAAGCAGATGTGGCACTGGGTCTCCCAAAAGGACAGTCCTTTGCCCCTGGGTGCTGTCAGAACCTCAAGCAGCAACAAGGAAGCTGGTACTCACTGACCCAGGTAGAAGGAAGGCCTACTGCCCGTGGTTCCACTGGGGATCGAACCCAGGACCTTCTGCGTGTAAAGCAGACGTGCTGACCACTACACTATGGAACCACGCCCTGGGTTGCTGCTGAAACAATGAAAATGCATGGGATTATTCGCAGGTAACTTTTTTGTTTGTATTTTTTTCAATACTAAATTGCATTTCCTGTGCCTCTCACTGGTGCCCAAGCCTGAAATATCTTCAAGGGGTGTGATCTGTAAACACACGAGAAAAGGTTACCTAAAGTCTCATTCTCAATTGTGTGCCCCTGTGAACACCCACTAATCTGTGGGTGTCCCAGGGTAATCTGTGCTCATTCATTGATTCAAAGATTACGTCTTTAGAGCGTGCACCATGGCAGGTGCTGCAGACCAAGCGGGGCATCCATTCACAGCCCTCCGCTTGTGTGCACCTGGGACTGTGGTGCCTGCACAGCCCGCAGCAGGTAATCCGTGCTGCACAAACGGACCTCTGTCAGCGAAACAGGCCGCGCTGTCGTGGCCTCTCATTTGTGATTGAGTCAGAACTGACCGACGGGGGGCTGCTCACTGGGATATCTGTGCATTAACATGGGCGGCGATGGAATGTTTGCTGTTGTAGGGGCTCAGGGCATGCCACCCCAAAATATGCCTCTGGTATAGTGATTATTTTGAGTTAAAGGCACTTGAAAGCAAACAGATGCAAAAGAAAAACAACAACAACAAGGCATTCTGATCCTCCTATTGCTTCCTCCCATGCAGGTGTTTTGCTCTGCCTGCAGGGAGGGAGACACGTTTTTGTCAGCAGAAATAGAAAGTCAAGGCTGAGGGCAAGAGGGACCAAAACCTTCTTCAACTGGCCCTTATCTTTCTCGTCACCTTTCCACAATTAACTGCCCCAGCCCGCTTGTCTGGTCATGTTGTCCCACCCCGTGTGTCAGTGTTGCTGCTTTGAGTCTTCGTTTTTCCTGTGAGGGCTCCCAGGTATATGTAAAAACGACTTGATGAAATGTGTATGTTTTTCTCCTGTTCATCTGTTTTATGCCAGTTTCTTAGACGCAGACATAGATCCTAAGAGGGTGGAGGAGAAATTTTAGCTTCCCTGCAGCTCTCTCCCCCCTTTCTCCCTCCCTGTGGCACAGTACTGGCCTGACAAGTCTCCTTCGAACTCTGGGTCCTGCTTTCTCTCTAGCGTGGTGTGAAGAGTTGGGGGCTTTTATCCTGCGCAGGGCAACGCTGATGTATCTTCAAGTCATAATATTTTTTAAAAGGCATAGGAATAGCTACCTTACCATTTATATACATTTGTAACACACGACGGCCATACGTGTTTCCTAGTACGTGACTGGATACTTTCTGGACAGCCCTCGTGTGTGCACAAAACGAAAAAACCAACTTTGTAAAGAAGTACCCGGGATTGAAATGATACAGAGTAGACAACTGAGAACGCTCGCTTCTGCAAGGAGAGGCATGAACGGAGCGGCACACGCGGACGGAGCGCGGGGAGAAAGCCTCCCCGCGGTTTGATAGGCGTTAAGGACAGGCTGTCCGAACCCGGCAGCTCCGCGGCAGAAGCACAGACTGGGCCGGAGCAGCGGTTTATCCCGCCCAGCCCCGCGCGCAGCGGCAGGGCCGCGGCGGCCCAAACGGCCCCGGAAGTAGAGGGCGGGACGGCGCCTGGCGGGGGCCGCGTGGCTGCGCATCTCCCCTGCACCCGCGCGTCCACATCCTTGTTGCCAGGTTACAAGAAACGAAAGCAGCGCCACGGCTTTGCGCATGCGCAGGGAGATAGCTCTGTCTCCTGGCCCAATTGATGACATCCTTCCTTGTTTGCATAGGGGTTGGGGACACATTTTTAAAACTTGCTTTGTTTTACCTCCCTGGAGAATACAAATTCTATAGGAAAAGTCTTATCGGTTTTGTTCTATCTCCAATACCTAGAAAAGTCCCTGAAATACGGGACTGACTCAACATTTGTCGGCAGAGAAATTTAACAAAAACAAAAAACAAAAAACAAAAAACAAAAAACAAATTAAAAATGTGTTGCAATATCCAATATTTCCTCTAGAGGGAGACATTCACCATGAAATAGGAATTTCATTCATTTCCTTGTAAAAATCGTGTTTTAAAAACTTGAAGTGAAGAATGCATTTATTAAATATTGAATTTCTGCTTTACAGCGAATTCAGATACGTAGATGTATTCTTTTTTGGTCATAAGACCGATGTTCTGGCAAATTGCAATGTTTCACAGAAAACCTTACAAATATGATATAATGAAACACTTAACCCTGAGGGGGCCCTGTGGCTTAGCTGGTCAAAGCGCCTGTCTAGTAAACAGGAGATCCTGGGTTCGAATCCCAGCGGGGCCTTCCCGTTTAGTTTTGCATTTTCAATACTGCAGTTGCCATGACATTAAGTGGGAGCTGCCCTGAGGAATTTGTATTGCTGTTTAACCCACTGAATCGTTATTCCAATCGTGGAGGGTCTCTCGCCACGTAATTGCATCACCATATATGAGGGGTTGGCCTGAGAGGAAAATAAATACGGTTTCTGTAGCTGATAGAAAGCTATGTGTTTCAAACGCAAGGAAAGTAAAAGTAAAAGTAAATGAATGGGACTGCCTCAAACTAAAAAGCTTCTGCACGGTAAAAGAAACCATCCACAAAACAAAGAGGCAACCAACGGAATGGGAGAAGATACTTGCAAACAATACTTCCAATAAGGGCCTAATATCCAAAATATATAAAGAATTCCTACAACTCAACAACAAAATAAAAGCAATCCGATTTTAAAATGGGCAGAGGACCTGAACAGACGCTTCTCCCAAGAAGACGTACAAACCGCCAACAGATATATGAAAAAATGTTCATCATCACTAGCCATTAGGGAAATGCAAATCAAAACCATGATGGGTTGCCACCTGGCACCTCTTAGAATGGTTATAATCAATAAGGCAAGAAATAGCAAGTGTTGGAGAGGCTGTGGAGGAAAAGGAACCCTCAAACACTGCTGGTGGGAATGGAAACTGGTACAGCCATGATGGAAAACAGTATAGAAGTTACTAAAAAAATTAACCATCTACAACCCAGCAATTCCTCTTCTCAGTATCTACTTGAAAAATTGAACACATTTATTCATAAAGATGTGTGCACCCTTATGTTCATTGCAGCATTCTTCACAATAGCCAAGACATGGAAACACCCAAGTGTCCTTCCATGGGTGATTGAATAAAGAAGATGTGGTACATATACATGGTTGAATATTACTCAACCATAAATATATGAAATACTGCCATTTGGAACAACATGAATGGATATCCTGAGAGTATCATGCTGAGTGAAATAAGTCAGACAGAAAGGATAAGCACTATATGATTTCACTCACATGTGGTCAAACCAACCAACAAACAATAACAACAACAACACACACACACACAACAATAACAACAACAACAACAACAAACTCGAAGACACAGACAACAGGTTACAGGTGGGTAAAGGGAGGGAGGTAGAAGAGGGCAGAAGGGGCCAAATATAGAGCGATGAAGGGGGACTAGACTTGGGTGGTGAGCACAAAGTGCAATGTATTACAAAATTGCACACTTGAAACATATAAGGTATTAACCAATGTCACCCCAGTACATTGAATTAAAAAGAAAGGGATGGGTTTACTGATAACTGGTAAGACTAGGATATGAATTGAGCAAAAATCATCTTGCAGTAATCTTTCAAATTCTGTCTTGGAAGTTCAGTCTGGAATCTTTTAACCTGTGACAGCCAACATTTTTAGCTGTTAAAAATGAAAATTCAACTGAGTACATTTAAAGATCTAATTGGATTTATTGAACAATTCATGAACTGGGCATCATCCCATCTAGTAAATAGAAAGATGCTCGGAATTGTACAAAAGCGAAGTTTTTATAGGCAGGATGCAGGTGGGACAAGGAAATTAAAAGAGTGGACTGACTATTCTAGGCAAGGTCACCTTTCCTTAGGGGAAGGCGGGGGCTCTTAGAGACATAATCTCACTAGTGCTGACCAGGGAAGTCCAGCCCTGGGAGCGGCTGAAACTACAGACAGGTGAGGAGTTAAGCCTTGGCAGGGCTTAGCAGGAGTGACTCCACGTGTGGCCTGAGGTTTCTTTTTAATGTACAGGATCCAGCACAAGTAACTCCCCCTTTTTATGAGCTGGTAGTTTATACCAAATGTTTTATTACAAGATCACAAGCATGCAATTCTATAACATAGTAATATCACACTCAAGCACACTTTACGTGACACTTTAGATGCAATGTTCCAATGACTCTGCATCTCATGTGGGACAGTCACGTCCGGGGTCCGGTGGATAAATGATGGAGTTTTGTTGTCAGTGTCAGGTAAAGAATTAATAAGCTATGACATTTGGTTTGGAGTTAGACTCCTTTTTATTTTTGAGAACAAGTAAGAGAGCACTGGTGAAATATGGACTCTCAGCACGTTGGTTTTGTACAGCCCCAAGAACTGTCGTGTTTGTGCCTCAGTGGACAACGTGGCACTCAGTGACATTTTGAGGAAATAAAAATCACAAATAGATGATCACTTTCTGGAATCGTGAGCGACATGGGGGTTCCAAAGCGAAAATGTACACTGTGTAGCACTGGCCTACATATTGGGTGTTTCTGGTTTAGCTAAAGAGATTCTGAATGTTAGGATTGGAGTTCCACGAGACTCACTGTATTTTTACTTCAGTGCGTTATGCCTGCAAATCCGTTTTTACTTCACAGTCAACTTGACTTCGTGTTCCTCCTTTTTATTATCGCGTTCTCCCTCGTCTACTTCCAAAGAAATGTGCACAAAAAAGATGGCCGTGAAGGGTCGCAGATGCCACCACCCCACAGTATGCCACTTTGGCCTAAGCATTGTAATGAGCTGAGGGCAAGTGAGAAGAAGCATATTGAACAAATAAACAAACAAACAAGTAAACAAAAAATTCTCTGCCCTCCCCTAGTTGCTGAAAAGCAGGACATAAATTTACAAATAAGTCCCTTCTTTCTACCAGGAGGGACAAAGGTTAGTGCCCAGAGACAACCCAAACTGCTGGTTTGGTGGTATTATTTTTGTTAGATTTATCTGATTCTCACTCTTTTCACTTGCAATACATTCATCACAACCATCTCAAATCTTTTGTCATCTACATTTATTATTTACTTGCACGCTGGCCTGGAAGCACTTGCATTCAGCGGCGGGCGGGAGTGTTTCATCTTCAACAAAGGACTGTCTGAAAGCACCCTAAAAACAGACGCCACGCCGGCGGGGGCTCCCTGAGTTTAGAAATTAATTATATTTTATTCATACACATCAGTGCACGCACCGAGTTGGCTGGGGCACAGGAAGGCCGCCGCGCTGACCCCGCTCAGGGAGCCCGCGGATGTGAGGTCTTCCCACCACGTGGTTTGAGATGAAAAAAGAAGGGGCTGAGTACACCCCACCCGCGTGGCCCGTACGGGGGTCGAACCCGCGACCTTGGCGTTATTAGCACCACGCTCTAACCAACTGAGCTAACCGGCCACTCGGGAGACGGCCGGCCCGTCTCCTACAGGCAAGTGCGACCAAAGTCAGCGCGCTCTCCTTTGCAAAAGCTGAATAATCTCTTTTTCTGTACAGAAAGGGGAAAGAGAAACCCCAACTGCCAGCACGGATGACCGTGCTTCTTCCGGGAAGACTCGGGAGATATCGGCGCGCGGGCGCACGAGTACCCGCCACCCCGCGGCCCCCGAGACCGGAGCCCGCAGCTGCGCGTTGGGACGTCGGGCTCCTCGGAGTCACGTTTCCGGAGCAGCATGCCGGCCTCCGACCAGCGGGGGCGCCCGCGTGCCGGAGGGGGCCGAGGCGCCGGAAGACTGCGCGCAGCCCCTCTGCAGCCTGAGACCCCTTCCGGTCCCCGAGACTCGGGGCCGCGCAGTCCGCCAGCCTGGAGGCATCGCCGCTGTCCGGACCCGGTGAAACGCCGCAATGGCCGAGGAGCCGAGGCCGGGGCCCGCGTTCAGAGGAAGGGTGCGGGGGCCCTGCCCCTCGGGAAGGGGCCCCGCCGGGCTCTGATCCCGGATTACCCCCGCTTTTTCTTTGTTGGACCCCGTAGCTCTGCCTCTCCTCTGCTTTTCTACTCTTTGTTGCTTCTGAAGTTAACGGGCCTATTATGCAGAGGGTGCCAAAAAAACGTATACACACTGTAAGCAAGGCAAAAATGCGGTATTAAAATTGTAATACTCAACGTATACCGATCACAAAGGGCTAATACGAGTCACGTCTGACTTCTGCAATGGCAAGAGGTGCTCAGGGTGGTTCCCATCAGCGTCCAGACACTTCTGGTGACGGTGAACTATTGCTTGAGCCACGTTGCCCAAAGCGTCCCCTTGTATGGCCTCCCCAAGTACCACCCGTGTAGCCGGTTTTCTACGGTACACCACATCCCTTAAGGTCCCCCATAGGTAGACGTCAAGGGGTGTTAAGTCAGGAGAACGTGGGGGAAACAACCGCACCCCTTCGTTCTCTCCATTGTCTTGGCAAATGGTCTTGCACTGCTCCTAGGACAACCGAGCTTCCGCCATTTTCTGTGATTGTCGTGCCTGTCGTAGGCTGATACTAGCACTCATTTGATGGATACCATCTTTTGACGGAACTTCATACTTCACACTGCTACCGTAATTCAATTCAACTTCGAAAAGCAACACATAGATAACATATCTTTAAATGTGTACGCATTTTTTTGGCACCCCGGTATGCGGTTGTCCATTGCAAGGGCCATCTGCAGCACTTAGGCTGTGAGCCATAGAAAACTTCCACACTTGGGCACGTGGCTTCCACATCATGGCACATCCGCTTAAACAGAATATCCTATGTTGGAGTCCTCCCTTGGTTTCTGTAATTGTGGGGAGTTTTATGGAACAAAAGTGGCTCCACCTTGAAGCTAATTGATCTGCCATCTTGACCCCTGAGTGAACCGGGACCCTTGGCTCCTGTCCCATCACCTCATCAACCCATGAGGTGGACTTGTCCGCCGGGTTCTGCGCTCTCTCGGCTCTTTTGGCGTGGAGGCCCCTTTTGCATATACAGCGCTCTCTCCAAACAAGGGGATTACTACCGGCAATGCTGAAGTCAGCTGGACAAAGTATATATATTTTAGAAGTTAGGTGATACGGAAAATTGTGAACCTTGATGTCAGCTACAAAATGAGAATTCTGGCATCAGGGGATGACAGTGGGGTGTTTTGGTGAGAACTGCTGATGTGAAAGGGTGGGTCCATGTAAAAGATTGCATGAAAAATTATCCCCAATGGGGCCTCAAAAGAACACCTTAAATTCTGTGTTGCAAACTGTGGAGTACAGAATTCTCATTCCGTACCACCAAAAAATTGTGGAGAGCGGTGGAGTCAACACAGACATCAGGCCTAGCAATGGGACTCGAATTTGGTATTTGGCTTCTCTATTTATCTGTCACGTGAAGCAAGTGACAGTTCATTTGTCTCCATGCATTTCCATTATCTCCTTGGTTCTCTTCTCTTATCACGACCAGAACATTCACCATACCTACAGTTAGCTTGTGTAAGATTTGAGTTTCTGGGGGGAAGCCTTTGCTTGGTTATAAGTTGTTTGGGGTTTGTTTTTTTTTTTTTTTTAAATAAGTTAGTATTTAACCAATTTTTGAAAATGGAACAATGGATAACCAATTTCTTCAGTCTCAAGCAAGAAAGTAGAGCATGTATTCAAACTAGTTTTACACAGCTTTTGTGATGTGCCCTGTGAGGTTTCTGAAAGTGTAGCTTAAACTCCCACAAATGTAAGCATTCAGTTTTAAGAAATGTGAGAAAAAAATAAGAGAAATTCACAATTCTGGAATAGTTTATGTGAATTGACTACTCCTGTCAGGATTCTCTCCTGTCAGCTAAATTCTCTGAAGCTGCAGGGGCCGGGAGAGCTGGAGTTGTTTGAACAGAAGGTGGAAGAGTCCTTCCTCTCACTCATCCAAAGTTCAGATAAAAACTGGATAAAGAGGAAAAACTATTTTTCCTCTCCTGTAGTCATTTGTGTGAACCTAAGTCTTAGTTTCTTTGGGATAAATGCCAGGGAGAGCAATTGCTGGTTGCATGGTGATTGTGTGTTTCATTTGTTTGTCTTGTTTGTTCTGACTTAGGTTGTCTCAGGGATTTCAGTATCTTTTAGTGATTTTATTTTTTATTTTCAATTACAGCTGGCATCCAATATTATTTTATATTAGCTTCAGGTATACAGCATATTCGTTAGACATTTATATGATATACAGAGCAATCCCCCCCCCATGAGTCTAGTACCCCCCCTACGTGGCACCATGCAGAGTTATTACAATATATTTCAAAGACAGGCAGGAAGAAGGATAAAAGAAAGGAACACATAGAAAAGACAGGTTCTAACCCAACTATGTCAGTAACTAAATTATCAAAGATCCATTATAGACAGTTTAGAAAATAAGGTCAAACTCCTAGCAGCTCGCCCTACCGGGAGTGGGGTTCGAACCCACGCGGACGTATGTCCATTGGATCTTAAGTCCAACGCCTTAACCACTCGGCCATCCCGGTGCCTGGTGGGGGGTCCTCACCTTGGGCACTACAGGTACAGACTTAATAATGACATCTAGTCCCTGGAGGGTTATAACAAACTTGTGAGCCTGTTTGTCCCTTGAACGACAGAGAAGACTGTTCCGTGCTCTGCACCCTCTGGGTGAGCAAAAGGAAGTGACCCCCAACCTGTCCTGGAAAGATGGTTCTTCAGGGATGCCCACTTGTCCACAAAAGCTGAGGCTCCCGGGAGACTGCTCTGAAAGTCGTGCCGGGAGACTGCTCTGAAAGTCGTGCCGAGTGGTGGGTTCCCCCAGGGGCGGGACGGTGTCGGGGGATGTCTTTTAGGGCAGACGTGCTCAGCAAAGAGCTGAGGACCACTCTCCAATAGCTAAGTACGTGGGGGTGGTCAGTGTGATCAAGGCTCGAAAAATTCATCATATCATACTAGCCTTCTTCATTCCTTTACACAATAGCCAAGAAGAGGTCTTTGCGTGGCAATGGGACATGGCAGGTTCGTCGTGGGACAGTGGGTTCCTCCCCACCCATCACATCCGGATTAAGCCCCACTCCAGCACGCTCTCAGCGGAATGAATTTCCACGAGGAAAGGGGAGGTGTAAAGGTGCGCTCCGCGTCACCCCCGCAATCGGGGTCTTCTACCCACTCGCCCTGCGTCCCACGGTCACCCCCATGCAGGACCCGCCTCACGTTTGTTTCGGGAGGTTTTTGGTTGTTTTCATCAACTAAGTCACGTAAGTTCCCCTAGCAAGTATTTCCTGACCGTTAAGACTGGAGGGGGTGCCCCTGCTGACTTTCACAGCTGTCACTCCATGCGCAGTCTCGGGGTAACTACATCACTTCGCACAACACAGCTTTGCGATCGGCTTAGGGACCCCTCCCCTCTTTCGAGTTTGTAGGTTCCTTAGGGCATAGGGGACCTCCAGTGACCTAAATGGGACTGGGCTCTAATAATTTCTTTAGCATAAACGTGGCACCAGACTGCTGAGAAAAGTTAACACATACATGGGTCAATGTAACAGCCGTTTATCTTGCTGATCCGATTTCAAAAGAAAAAAGAAAAGGTGAGAACGCTGACTCCACTGCCCCAATACAGGGATGAGATCATGCTCGGCTGCCTCAGAAGGGGCCAGCCCGTGGTCTGCCAAGCTCACTGGTTTCTCACGGCGACTTTCGGGACAATCACCTTTCCTCCACTGGGAACCTTCGGGGGCTCAGCCTTAGACCCTAGTGGCAGGCAGATGGCTTCCAGTCCTGGGGAAGGATAGCAACTTGGGATAGTGGCAATGGGGTGGCTATCAAAGGGGAGTCAGGGGAACCACTAAGGTCACCTTCCTGGTCTGAGACGTTACCGGACATCAGACACGAGGGTACACGTCCCAGAGCAGCGACATGAGTGGCACAGAACAGGACAAAACTTGGACGTCGGAGAGACCGATCGCCGGCCTCCCTTTCACACACTTGGGGCCCAGCCCCTCCTCCTTTGTCCCCCGCGCTCGGGCCGGTCGGCGCAGCTCCTCGGGGTAGTTTCAGGCATGGAGAGAGGGAGCAGGACTCACCGGGACAATGACGCGTCCCAGCAGCCGGAGCTCCCCTGCCCGGGGCTCGTACAGTCGCTGGGGCTCTGCACGCAGCACCTGCCGTGTCGTTTGCTCAGGTGTGGTCGATTCCAAGGATTGGAAAGTGCGGAGGGAGAGACGGCGCCTCAATCGAAAAAACAGCCCGAAAGAAAGGACGGAATCAAGGTAAACTGATTGAGGAGATTAAAAAAAGAGAAAAAGTCCCTTTGCGCGGCTGTTTCCGTAGTGTAGTGGTTATCACGTTCGCCTAACACGCGAAAGGTCCCCGGTTCGAAACCGGGCGGAAACAACTTCTCCTAGTCGTTTCTTTTTTCCCGGTGAATTCTGAATTTTCTAGAAAATTTCTATCAGAACCTGTTTATATTTCCACCCAATTTTAAATCCTTGCGCTTCCATTGCAGCCCCGAACTTTCCATGACAGCACTTGTAAGACAAGACCTCACTCCGCTCCACAGGCGGCGGTGTACTCTGTCCGCGGGGGTAGAGGAGACGCTGCGGTGGCTGTCCTTCGAAGCGGGTGGTCCCCGGGCGGGACGGAGAGGGAAGGAAGGACTCTGACACGCGATGAGGCTCGTGTGCGGGAGGACTAAGAAGCCACAAGAGTGAGCCGGGAACGCGGAGGTGGCACGACGGAGGGAGCAGATCACATGGAACCTCGTGGGACCCTCGAAAGGAAGAAGGGAGGGAGGGAGGGAGGAAAATTGATTGGTTTTTGCTTTTAGGCTAAAGTGAAATGTTGAGAACATAAACTAATCACCAACTTAGGAAAAGAGTAATTTTTCTGTCACCATGATAACAAGTACCCATCAGAACCAATTTTAAATCAATTCAATCTGTCCTTGATTGATCGTCGTTTTCTGAACATACTTTTGCAAGACAACCAATCACGGATAATTCCTGCGTTCCCTAAAAGTCAGCCAGAGGCGGACTGTCTTCAGTCAACACGCCTGCGAGTGCCAACCAGACGACATCTCTCGCCAATAACCGCACGTGTTCCTGAACGCCCCAAGTCCCCTGCCCCCAAAACGTCAGCCCTACCGAAAAGAGCTTGGGCTTCGGTTTCCTCCCCCTTTCACGAGGCCCCTGTGTCAAATCTGAAACGACTAAACGTCATCTTTTCGCTGGGATTACGTTTGTCACTTATTTCTCACTTCTGAAATGCTTGTGTATTCTGTGCGGCCACGTGGCCTTTACAGGGACGTTGTTTTGTCACCATGGTGACTTGGGTAGGCCTTGGTTCCTGTCTATCGGTGTAGCATTCAGATTTACAAACAAAACCCCAGGTTCTGGTTCACAAATAGTCACGGCGCCGACTTGGTGCTGGGAACTGTCCTCGGTCCTGAAGAGCCCGACGGCGCCACCGGGGTAATGAATAGATCATCAAGAGAAAATAAATACCGAGCGTCTTCCGTGGCCCGAACGGGGATCGGACCCGCGACCTTGGCGTTATTAGCACCCCGCTCTGGCCAACTGAGCTACCCGGCCTCCCCAAGTAGTGTCTTTTTCCCCCTTACAGAAATATACAAAACTCCTAACAAAATTAAAAGTGCGCTGGCGTCCTTCTGCGAGCCTTCTCCGCACGCTCACCCCGGGGGCAGAGGGCGGTCGGAGCTCCGCCGCTGCGAGCGCAGGTTACAAGCTGACCCGCCCGGTCCCCGGGGAGGGATCCCTGCGGCTCTGCGGTGGCTCCTGGGCACCGGGACTCCCTTCTGTGTGCTCCCCGAAATCGCCGCTGCCTCACTTCGGGTTCTGCTGGGATGGACACCTGCTCCTCTCCCCTGCACGCCGCCGTCCCCCCTCGCGCGCCGGCGCCCACGAGAGCCGGGGTAGCTTCTCGCCAGCTCTTCCTGCGTCCTCGGCGTCGGAAACCACACACTTCTGAGTAGGGGTCTCTGCAATCAGTCGGGGGAGAGATGTAAG
>PVJL010018253.1:0-16364 GCA_004026885.1 Lyroderma lyra
GTGCTGGAGAGGATGTGGAGAAAAAGGAACTCTGGTACACTGCTGGCGGGAGTGCAAACTGGTACAACCACTGTGGAAGGCAGTGTGGAGGTTCCTCAGAAAATTGGGAATGGAGCTACCATGTGACCCAGCAATCCCCCTTCTGGGGATCTACCCCCAAAACCTGAAAACCTTTGTCCACAAGGACTTATGTACCCCGATGTTCATCGCAGCGCTGTTCACAGTGGCCAAAACATGGAAACAACCAAAGTGCCCTGCGACAGATGACTGGATAGAGAAGCTGTGGTACATACACACAATGGATTATTACTCAGCTGTAAGAAAAGATGAAATATTGCCATTTGCGACAAAATGGATGGACCTGGAGATCATCATGCTTAGTGAGATAAGCCAGACAGAAAAAACAAAGAACCGTATGACTTCACTCATATGCGGAATATAAAACTGAAAGCAAAGAAAAAAGAAATGAACAAACAAACAAATAACCCATGGACACAATCAATAGTTTAATGTTTACTGGGGATGAGTGGGTTAGGGAAGGGAGACAGGGGAGGGGGTGGGAGAGGAGGAGGGGAAGCTAAATATAAGGTGATGGAAAGAGAAGTCACACTGGGTGGCGAACTTATACAACAAGCTGACAATGCACTGTAGAATTGTATGTCTGAGACCTATGTAATCCTAGCTAACAGAGGTCACCCCAATAAGTCTAACAATAAAAATGAATTTTAAAAAAATGATTCTGTTAAAATGTCAAGGTCTCTGATAAGGCTTCCTTCTTCTCCATTTGGATAAGAACAAGTTGAAAGATAAAAAGTGAAGACAAAGGACATAATGTTAACCTTTATCAATCGTGCCATTTAGCATTAGAGATTGCTAATTCCTTTGCTGAAGTCAAGATACATCATATTGACAGCATGTGATCAGTCAAATTATCTTAACAAAAAAAGAAGAAAAGTTCAATTTTGAAGTCTTAACTCGCAGCTTTAGACTTTGTAACACCATCACATTTACTTAATAAATGAATTAGGATGCATTTGGTAATCTATACCAAATCTGTTATTACAAAATCATAAGCATGTAATTCTGTAACATAACAATATCCCACTTAAGCACACTATATGACATTTTAGGTGAAATGTTCAAATTGCTGCCCATCTCGTGCAAGACACTCACGTACAAGGGTCTGGCGTTACTTCTGCTGGACCCTGTATTTTATTTTAGCATGTCTTGCCCTTTTATCAAAAGTGGCTTCTCTGTAAACATTTGAAATCTATCTTGCTATAATCGGTATGTGCATACCTCCTGTATTCCTTTTGCTTTCTTTTACAGACTCTAAAATGACATGATGAATTTCCCCTCTCTCAGGACTTCCACACTCCCAACCTGAGAATTTCTTTGGTGGTTTCTTTCACTATTCTCTCTACCTTCTGAGAGTTGAAGCTGTCAGCAAAGCAAGTCAAGAACTGATCCTATCTTCAGCTTTCAGCAGAATGTACTTTCTAGCAGATGTCCAGACAGTTTCTATTCCCCTCTAATTACTCTATCTTGACTGGGTGCCAGTTGTGTAATCTGTCTTGGGACAAAGACAGTTTATCACAGGTCATGCAATTATGGCTGCACACACTTCCAGCTCAAGGGATATGTTTGGAATTACATCAAATGCAGTCCTCATCGGAAGCACCATCTCTATAATGTAAATAATCTGATTTGGGTACCCCATTTCATTTATTACACCCTTATATTGATACTATCTTGGCACAGGCACCAATGCTCCATCTTGGGACTATCACATGACCAAAATAAATAACTTACTGATGAACTACATGTTTCAAAGCTTCTAAATATCATCTGAGTCTCTGCATGCTTTCAAAGCTATTTTTATCTGTCATTTCTTAATATAGGGTGAGTGACTACCTTTCGTAAAAAATGCTGTATCGTTTACCTCATCAGTCATTAGGAAACTGACAATCCTCCACAATGCAAGATGCTTTGCTAAAGTTGTGAGACTAGCAAGAAATAGGACAGACCGCCTGTCTGCCGGATTTATATCCTACTTAGAATTGAGGCTTAAAGCATGAAATGTTAACTTGCAAGAGAAGATTTTAATGACAAAATAAGTCAGAAATGCATATGTACGATCAGTTATCAAGTGAGTGGCATAAACAAATGCTATGATCTCAGAAAAAAGACAGTATTTCCATGGACTAGACTGGTGCTAAGGACCTCAAGAAGCGTGTGAGACAAAGCTGATGCTTCAAGGATGTGTAGGATTTGAATAAACCATGTCACGATACTTAAAAAACTGTCTGGGTCAGAGTAATTCTTTTATTTCACAATTCTGTCTTATGAGAATAAATGGAGTCCTTTCTCCGTGTTCTTCCCACTACACACTCCCGTGTACTACGCCTTCTCATTTGTCACTATCTGAGTGTATACTGTGTTTCTTTCTTGCCTCCCTTTGCTTGAAATCTCACGCTGTCTCATCTGTCCTTTCTATTCCTTTTTACAGTAACCACAGAAAATGTTTCTAGCCTTCTAACATACTACAATATAGTTGTTATACAGAATTTGAAAAACATAACTACATTTGCATCAACTATTTCTTTGACATAAGTTTTGCTCACCAAATATTGCAATAGTTGGTCATGCATGGTATCCAAGTGTGTGACACACCAACAAATAACAAAACAATTCTACAACTGTATTGGATGTTTCAGGCTTTCTTAACTAAGAAACCACCTTACACCCATTGACAATTTGAAGGCCAAGTAGGTCAAAATTCAAAAAATTATCAGATTATTGGAAAGTGAATAAATTTTTATAAATACTATTAAAATGGGCTTTAAAATTTAATTGGTCTCTGCTCCTTTTTAACCAGCTCTTTGCATCAGTAACAAAAGTGAAGGGTATGGCATAAATTATTACTTAATCCTGAATGCTATAGTTCTCAACAAAACACACATATGTTTCCTTTCTGAGGGCACTAATAGTTAGAATTTATTTTCCCAAATCATCAGCTACTTGCTTCCAAAAAAAATGAGGTGACTAAGCAAATGTTACTCTCATTTAAAAGTTATATTGACCTCAAAAAAGAAAGGAACAAAATACCATATTTTAATTCAAGTTAGAAGTTACTGTAAATTCATCATCTAAGTAATATATGCCACAGACATTAGCAAATACACAGAGCCAATAAGAGTTTAAATGCTACCCTTTAGCAATTCTTGGGCTAACATTTCAGCTTGACTTACAATAACACTTACGATAATTTAAGGGATAGTGCTGACTTAAAACATTTAATTGGAAATTATGCAAACATACCTTCAGAGAATAATGTATCAGATCTGGCAAGATTTTCTTTAGTGCAAACAAAAGGAGAAAAAGACCAAACATAATGTCAGAGGAAATCTTGCCCTCTTACTATAAAAAGATCTCTTTACCCTTTCAAATGAACAGTATTAAAAAGAGAGCAACAGATTATGAATTTTCAAACGTGCTCACATTTTTTTGTTATTATCTGTTGACATACCTTTTTCTTCAAACAACAGTTTTTTTCAGGAATATCACACTTGGCAAGAGACTGTGAAGTCAGGCTCCGAGTTTCTCAGGGAACACAAAGTCACAAAGCACACATGGGACTTGCTCAAGTGCATGAAACAACTCTACAGTTAAGAGATGGGCTTTTCCTTTTATTGTCTTTCTATTGCAGTATTGACAACTCTGATACTCCAAAAAGGAAGCTCGAGAACCCCTGGCTAACAGGTAAAGAGTATTTTCATCCTGCCATCTTTAGAAATTATATGTATCTTCCCAAATTTTTATTCCCTTTTGCCACTGTTAGTACAGTAGACTGAATAATGAGGATTTTCTATCAGTTTCATTATATATGTAATTTAAATAACTTAAAAGGAAAGAGATTCTTAAGATACCTTGGTAATGAGAATATATCAAGGAATATTTTAAACTAATTAGCAAACATTAAATCAGTGAAGAATTTCAGTAATTGTATTAAGAGAATGCAATTGGTTTGGCCTTTTTGGAAAGCAACTTTCTAGTAGATCCTCAAGAGCGTTGCAAGTGCACATACCCTTTGGTTCCGTAATTCCACTTTATGACTCTATTAATGCAATACCAGCGATACAAGCAAGATTTATAAATTCCTCCCAAAGTATAGTTCATGGTAGTGAACACTTGAAGACAATTTGGTTAAACAAATTGCAATATCAAAAAGGTAAAGTATTATATGACCATTAAAATTATGTTTCCAAAGAATTTTTAATGACATTGGAAAAGGTCAAGCACATAAATTTATGTGAAAATCAGAATAATTAATATATAAGCATACATAAAATTGGAGTGATGTTTACTTGGGTTGGCACAGGAAATGAAATGACATGGGGGAGGGCAAATACAATTAATCTGGTATTTTGTATGAAGTGCAAAAAAAAATCATTGTAAAGAGTAATCCTAATTATAGATCCATATGCATATGATCTATATCCACATCTATGCCTATATCATTGTGCCTGAGAGAAAATACAAAAAAGTTTTATCTTTGAACATGAATTTTATTTCATTTCAATTCATATTTTCCCAACTTTTCTATAGAAGTTTCTATAGTAGAGAAAGAAGAATATTAGCTATTATTTTGATGCCTCTGAATTGTTTCAACTGTCACCATAAGAATGTATGATTTGGAAAACAAAAACAATAGAATAATAAGGTAATAATTTCTGGTATTTTATAAAGCTGGCCTATTTGTATCTATTATTTATGTACTGCATGATACTACAGGATAAAAGTGGCAAGATTAGTACTTGCCTGAGATAAAAATACTAATAAAACAAGTTCTAGGAGAAATTCTGTATATAAATAATCACAATTAAGATAAATAATAGCCCCCAATTTTTATCTTAATTATAATTATTTACATATATACTCTTAATAAAATTTAGGAAACTTATAAGGAGTTTCTCTAAAAGCAAGCAAATACAGCATTGCAAGAATCTTTTGTAAAAAGGAAACATGCTTAATTCTTGATTTTAGAACTAGATGAAGTAGTTAATCTGTTTCAGAGGCCATTAGATTAGCTCAGAGGAAAATTTAAGGAATCTGAATGCCTGTAGTATCTGATAAAAGTCCAATTGATCCAAAACTACATGGCAGTATAACTGACTTTAAATTGGCCTATTTAACTACTTAGGCTACAAAATTGGTTTAGGTTAGGATTAAGAATACAGTGACAAAGTTTGCCATCTGGTGGTCAGTGAGATATAAATCAGATGTCTTCACCTAATATGAGTATGTTTTATGAACTCAGTCAAAAAATGTGAAGACATTTTTTGGTACTAAACGAATTCATGGATAAAATTAGAGCCATAGCAGAGAAAAGTGTATTGGGGTGATTTGGTCAGATAACTGCTGTGGAAGGCTGAAGAATGGCCCCCAAAGGTATCCAGGTCCTAACCCCTGGAACCTGTGGAAGTTACTCTTCATGGCAAAGGAGATTCGGCAGATGTGATGAAATTAAGGATTTTGAGATTGGAGAGATTATCCTGGATTATTCAGACAAACTCTAAATGTAGTGATAGTACCTTTTTGAAATGGAGGCAGAAGGAGCTTTGACCACAGAAGAAGGCAAATTGTGCCTACGAAAGTGAGATTGACACTACAGGCTCTGAAGGTGGGGAAAGGGGCCAAGGAGTGCAAGGAATGTAGCTTTAGAAGTTGGAAAAGGCAAGAAAATGTGCTCTCTCCTAGAATCTCTGGGAGGGGTATGCCCTAATACCTTAATTTCAGTCCTGGAAAACTGAGGTTGGATTTTTGACCTCTAAAACTATAAGGGGAGAATTGTGTGTTGTTTTAAGCTAGATGTGGCCATCTGTTACAGTAGCCACAGAAACTGAGGCTGGAGTGATTGATATATGTACTATAAGAACAGGTGTGTAAAATAAGCACTCTCAACTGACTGATCCTAAACACGACCATGTATGTCAAAAAATGATGCATGATTACCCCAAAATTTTAAGACTGAAAAAACGTCATCAAAATAGTTCCAAAGAAAACAAACAGAATGCACACACAAAGGATGTACTATGAAGAGACAGAGACATAGGGAGGAGGCCATGCGCAAATTAAGGTGGCGATCAGGGTGATGCATTTACAAGCACAGAGACACCAAAGACTGCCAGCAAAACACCAGCAGCCAGGAGAGAGGCCTGGAACTGATTGTCCCCCACAGCCCCAGAAGGAACCATCTCGATCTTGGACTTACAGCTACAACTATGAGACAATCGATTCCTGTTTTTAAGGCACCCATTAGTGGTGCTTCGTTGCAGCAGCACTAGGAAGCTAATACAGTCACATAACAACCATCCATGTACATAGAATACACACAAGCTTACAAAGTATCCTGAAGCTCCTAAGTTCCCTTCCCAGATTTTATCTCTCTCCATCTGGATGATACCTGCATCCTGAATATTGTGTTAACTGTTCCCTTTATTTTAAATAGTTTTCCATATATGTGTATATTGCTAAATAGTATGTGGCTTAGATATGGCTGTTTTCATTCTTTTCATGCTGTATATATTCTGCAATTTGCTTCTCCTGCACACTGTTACATTGTTGAGATTTATTCACATTGACAATTATCTGTACAGTTAATTCTTTTTTATTCTCATGTGTTCCACTATGTGAACACAGCACAATTTATTTATAAATATGTATTTGTTTTAGTTTTGGGTTTTTACTGTCACAAATAATATCGTCAAGACAAATTTTGTGCTTATCTCCCAGCACACATGTGCACGTGTCTTTAGGATATTCACCCAGAGGGACATAATGTGTACCTTCCACTTGGCTGGACAATTCCAGTTTATCTCTAAAGTAGTACCGAGTCACAGCCCATCGCTCTACACGGACACCAACACTTGGTACTGTCAGATTTAACACACCTTAATATGGTGTGTCAGACTTACACACATCTAATATGGTGTGTAAAATGATTCCTTAAATGTAGTTTTAGTATGCATTTTCCTAATTAATAATGGCAATGTCCATCTTTTCACTGTTTATGGATTTTACACTTATTGACTATTTATTTGCATTTCTGCTTTTATGATATATGCCTGTTCATGCCTATTGCTTATTCTTCTATTCAGTTGTCTTTTTCCTTATTGATTCACAGCAGTTCTTTAACTATCTTGGATGCTTTTTTGATAATATGTTTAAAAATATCTTCTCCCACCATAGGACTAATCTTTTCATGCTCTTTTTGGTATTTTTTGATTAGCAGAAATTTTTTATTTTAATATATTTGAATGTTTTCATCATTTTCTTTATGTTATTTGCTATTTAGTCTCAAGGGATGCCCCTGCCCCCCCTAGCAAAACACTAATAACTATTGTCCTGTAATTTCTTCAAACTCACTAGAGGCACGAGAATAATTTTAAATAAAAGTGGGAACAGAGGGCCTCCTTCCCCTGAATATGATTTTAAAAGGTGTGCTTTGTACATTTTCCAAGGTTCCATATTTGCTGTATGTTGGACTTCTGTAGTTTTGGGTTTTTTTTGGTGTTTTTTTTTTTTTTTTTTTTTTTTTTTTTTTTTTTTTTTTTGCTTTTTGGTATGTGGGTAGCTCCCTGGTTGGGAATTGAACCCAGGCCGCAGCGTTGACAGAGCCACCGCTGAAGCCTTAAGCCACTACACCACCAGGGAACTCCCGACTTCTGTAGTTTTTATCTGTTGAAGGAAATTTCTTTGTATTCTTAGTGTGCTAAGATTATTTTTTAAATCATGAATGATACAGAACTTTCCATATTTACTGAGATTAAATCATATGGTTCTCTTCTACAAATATAATAACACAAATATTCATTAAGTTGGGCAGTTGACAAATAATTAGGAGGAATAATCACAGAGGTGATTAAAGAACCGAAACGGCACACAGGTACACAGATGCGAAAGCATGAGTTCGAAATAGTAAGTATTCAAATGTGACAGACGGGCCCTACTCCTGATTTTTGTCTCTGTGTGACCTAGTGCTTCTTATCCCTCTCTATACTGGCCTTCCTTGGTACTATCAACACTTGTTAAAAATATGCCTGATTTATTGAATTCATGCACCAGTGTTTTAGAACTTCATTTGGCAATGGGTTTCCATTTCTGAAGGATTTACTTTATTCCATAAATCATTTTCATTTTATTGGTCCTTTAATTTTCTTGGCCCCTTGACTCTCTTCTCCTGATAATAATCTTTCAAAAGCAGGAAACTAAAATTTCAGTAGCTTGTAGCTGAGTACTGTTTACGAGATGCATTTCTCAGCCTATGAGTAGCACTGAGTGGTCCCTACACCAAAGGACTTTTCTTGCTGCACACAGGATTTAGTGCCATTAAAAATGCTTGTTAAAAAACAAAAACAAAACACAAACAAGCAAACGACAACCAAAAAGGCAGGCAGGTCCTGCACAAATGAATCAGTGGATGTGCAGTTCTATTCACATTGGGCAGCTGTGTCATATTTTGATTGGTTTTTTGAGTTAAAATTTTATTTTTATAACTTTGAGTGTTCCTCAGTCGTTTCTGACGTGAGAATGCTACTTACTGATTATATCTCAGTCCAGTGTCTATGAACTCTCAAATGTAATGATTAGCAACCTTAGCATAGCCCTTACTGTAGCCCCTGTCTCTCCTGCCAAATAGGAAAAGGTGTGCGAATATTATCTGAAAAAGTCTTGATTTTTCTCTTGTTCTTCTGTGTTAGCTATCCAACACAGACCGTGGGAGCAGAAAGCACAGTTCTACAGACGTGCACTGTTGATGGTCTTTCTGACATAACCTAATGGAAAAAGCACTGAACAGAATATTGCCTGTAATGGTAATTTCTGGGTAGCTGCTCTTTTTTGCTATCTTACATTGCTTCTGGATACTAGTAACAATGACAGCATCTTTCAGATTCTTCTGAACTCTATCAGCATGCCATATGCTAGGAAGGTTCATCATGCTGAGATTTCTACAGATCTCTTGTAAATTCTGGCATGTATTCTATTTCAAGGACATTCAGACTCACCGAAATTCATAAAATTCATGATGACACAAGTCCAATACTTTGGTTGAAATCTTTTACTTGATTTTTTTCCCTTTCTGAATAGTGTGTTTTTATAGCATTTAACTAATTGCATTAATATTAACGTGGCAACCTCTACATCCCCTCTCTCCACCCACCCTCCATCCCTCAAGTAACATTCCCTCCCTCCCTCCCGCTCTTCCTTCCTTCCTTCCTTCTCTTCTTCCTTCTTTTCTTTCTTTTTTATAATAGTTACTCTGGTAGTATACTTAAATTTCATCCATTTCTCTGACTGTTTTGCAGCCAAATGTACAGAAACTATGGAAATATCGATAAAGAGTTAATTCCTCTTTCTGTAACACTATGAGTTGTTCAATATCAGTGTGCCAAAAAACATAAATAAAACACTCTTGTCTAGAATTTTAAGCTCTACTCAGTATGTTTCAAAAGGAAAAGTGGGCCGATTTAGAGTTCATCAATTATATCACATTGAATTAGCCTCCATCATTGACTTGGCTCGACAGCTTTCATTTACTTTAATTTACAATAAAAAAAAATTTAAAAACCAGCCAGTACAGGATAGTAGCAGTGACACAGTCAAAGAAAGGCTCTGTCTTGTAAGTTATAAAAATGCTTCACTTTGTTACCATTAAGATGGTACTGAAGATCTCTAGCTCAAAGGAAGTTTCAAAATGACTTATAATACAATATATCTCATCACACTAACATTTACAAAAATTGATCCTAATGGCATTCTATATCTAACACACTAAAAATTTTCATTAATTAAAAACTATGTGATATGCTTGTATTACAAAGTACAAATTCCCACTATGATGGTATGTTAAATATGACAGAATACAGCCAGTTCTTTACATTATTCGCCATTCTACTCCTTCAGAGATACATATTTCTCACATAATATAAACGGTATCTTACAAACACTGGGGATCAGCCTACTCATTATTCCAAAAAGAAGACTAAGATATTTTTAGTTTAGTTAACTGGAATCAAGGCAAATGTAAATAATAACCATGGCAGGTAATGACTTGTCATTGAGTTCTTGGCTTCGAAGTTGAATAATAAAGACAGATACATGGGGAGGAGGTTACCATGTGAACTGACAACTTCTACAGGCAAACAAATAGAATAGCTTTATAGTAAGTACTTAGTAGAAAACAAGAACGCAGGGAAGATAGGTATAATCCTAGGAAGATTATAAAATGAGCAGCTTTTGCATATTTAAAACTAGTATACTGACTTAAGAAGAGTTAGTTGAACATCCTATTTTAGGTCAGGTTCTGTACAGGTGATGGAGCTGCAAGGGTGAATGAGATATAGTTCCTGCGTTTTAGAAATTTTGAAAAAATCTTGTGTGACATTCATTCCTCGACTATTTTTGTGATACTACTAGATGGCTGGAAATATTTAGTCAACTAAATTCTTGTTATCATTTTTCTCACTGCCTACACATGAATATAAAAATGATTTTTATTTTTATTTAAGTCATTAATAGTGTTTTGTTTATAAATGATTAATGGCCATGTTCAGTTAGGTAAAGAGTTGTGATGGAATAAGCACCAATTCTTGAAAATTTTATTTTTGAGTTGACCTTTGGCCACTATACAGTGTGTTTAAGAAGCTGGCAGTGGTCATGAGTGGGATGAGGATAATGACAGGGTGGAAGTGAAAAACAGCAAAGTGTTATCAAGAAAAGGAGAATGCCGAATAGAAAAAAGAGTCGTATAGGCCAAAAACCAGTATTATGACTAGTTTAGGACTTACAATTAGTTTATCAGAGACACTGACAGTCATTTAACTCAGGTGTTACACTTTCCAATCATGTCCTTTATGACATATGCTGTGGGAGAGATAAGGAGTTGGGAAGATAGTAATAGGAGGGTAATAGCTGTCAAGGTTCTGGTTCCTTCCGTGACCTCCCCCCAAAATCAAATATAGTATTTTTTCTTGTTTTTATTTCACATTTAGTAATTTGGTTCAGACAAAGGGTACTGAAGTTTTTAAAAAGTGTAAAGAAAACATTGTTCTATTGAAAAACTATAAACCAACTATTGGACAGATTTTTCTGGTCCAAAAGCTTTGCTAAATTTTACCCAATCTTTGTTCAGATGAAATAGTGATGCATTTTAACTATTAGGGTATTGGTAATATCCTGAATTTAAGTTCAGTCTAACTCATGCCTATAATAAATAAGATATTAAAAAAGAAATAGGTACATTTTTTTAAATAAGTAGGTACCACTCCTTAAAGAGTCACGAGAATATTTATTGCTGTATGTCATTAAAAACAAAGGTCAATATCATAACCTTATTTGAATAAAAAAAAAAGCCTTCTCTTTTTATTTTATTACATATTAAAAATCAAACTAATTTAGGGAAGAATTTTCCACAGAAATTGCTCTTCAATATATAAATGCATCAAATTTCAATGGTTTTGCAATGACTATGGCAACTTGGAAGCAATAATGCCTATATATAAAAAGGTACACTGCATTTAAAAGAGACACTGCCTCACAGATTATTAATGTATCTGTGGGTCAGATAATAATGACATAAGCATTAGGCACACACTAAACAATGAGTCCAAATTTTCTTTTCTAACATATCAACCTTTTCTACAACCACTATTTGGTTTTATAATGACTTTCTATGCATTATTTATGTTGGATCTTGGTAGGTTAAAAAAATCCATTCTTTGAATTTCTTACGGGAATATTTTTTAAAAGTGCTTTAACAACTTTACATCTCTTGTCAAGTAAAGCCTTCTAGGGCCCATTGGTTCCTAAATGTAATTGAGTGGCCTTCACCTGTAACAAATCTAGTACATATGCTTAGGGTTCATGGCTCCCAGCTGCAACTTTGCACACTGTTAGGGCCACATGGTAATTTATTCTGCAGGTTCCTATGCTATGTATCTTACTGACAATTATTTCTGAACTCCTGTTTCAAGAATCTACTACTTCGGCTAACCAGACGTACCATTTTAAATGGGACAAAAAACAACAGGGCTGCCTTGTTTCAAATGGTACATCTGGCCAGCCTACTGACAACTTGAATTTGGCCCAGTGAGACTAGGCTGACCATACGTCCTGTTTGAAACAGGACAGTCCCATTGTTTTCTGTCCCATTAAAATGGTACGTCTGGTCATCCTATTACCAATGGAAGAAGAATTCTGATTACAATCAGGTCCTTAAAGCCATGAGGTCCTACAGGACACCCATCAATTTCAAACATGATTAACAAGAGTTCAGCTATCTCTTGATAGCGAACACTTTACTGTGGCTGAGGGGAATGGTGTTTTTTTTTTAATTGTTCAGGAATTAGGAATTTCAGATATATTATTTTATGCCATTCCAGGAAAGAGTCTCAGAACATTGCAAATCAAAGATGCTTCACTAGTGAAGTTCAGTATTTTATATTCATCGCTCAATAAGGTACTTGGATCACTTGTGTTTCAAATGTAGTAGTTAGGGTTTCTATCAATTTTGTAACATGTCCAGTGATAAATGGAAGAAGATAATTTGGATATCAAGCCTATGAATATGAAACTTGAATTAAAAGACTCACTTGAGAGTGACTTTCAAAGTAATCACATAATTGACATGTGTTTGTTTAGTCAGTTGGCTTGAAATCTATTCATTTTCCAAATGCTCGTTGAGCACCTACTAATGTGTCAAGCAAGAATCATACTAGGTCTTAGGGATGAAGGATAAATAAGACAGAGTCTGTGCCATTCAGATCCCTTACATCTCAGGAACAGAACTTTGTTATTGCTGCAAAAATGCAAATTAATGAGGGTTAATGGCAGCTTTTACCAAACCTTCCCATTCTCTTGTGAGGACAAAAGGCAGAGCTTGCACATTTAGAAAACATGACTGAGTTTTCAAAACGGACACATCTCAAGAAAGGGTCAGTCTAAAATACTCTGTAACAAAGTCTGTAAGGGAGCGATGGCTTTGCTGTCAAACAAGTTTGTTCAACTTGCAGCCCACAGACCACAGGCAGCCCAGGACGGCTTTGAATGCGGCCCAACACAAATTCGTAAACTTTCTTAAAACATTACAAAAACCACGCATGGACCTTTTTGTAGCTCGTCAGCTACCGTTAGTGTGAGTGTGTTTTCTGTGTGGCCCAAGACAGTTCTTTTCTTCCAACGTGGCCCAGGGAAGCCGGACGGTCGGACACGCTGCTGTAAAGGAACCACTTGCAGCACCAACTGTTTTCCGTCCTCAGAAGGCGATGCTTTGTTTTCAACCAAGTATGTGACTGTAGGGTTTTCTCCCCTGACGTGCCGGGGCATTAATAACTCAAAATTAACACAACAGCACTTCCTCTTGAGAAAACAGAACAAATGCTATGTAAATTAAAGGAAATGCAAGATTTAAAAAAAAAAATGGTATCTCATTATTGCTTTTTTCCTAGTGATGTCTTATAAAAATAGCAGAAAGAGTAAATTATAAATACCGCTCTAATTTTTCCAAACTTCTAGAATAAGCTATACAGAGTAACTCAGTGTGAAAAAAAGGTGAAAATTATACCTCATATTTGGCAATAATTTATTTTGCCAAAACTAGGTAGGCCTTCATCATTATAAAGTCAGTATGTAAAGAAACTTTGCTTTAAAAAATGTTGAAAACACTAAGGAAGGAATACAATGATAATGAAAAATTAAATAAAAAATATAATACAGTCTTCAGTTGCTTTTGGGGGGAGAGACTAACAAAAGCATCAAAAGCCTACTTTAATATAAAAATGACAAGCCCTAAAAATCACCAAGTTATATATAAATGGTGTTCAATGACAATATTAAATTTATTGCAGAAAATAGGGATATTTTGTAAAACATTTTCATATTCAGTAAAAATCTCACATACCTACAAAGACCATCTCTTACTTTAAGATATTATATGATATGCAAATATAAGCATTCTTTCCTTTAAAAGTGATTTTGGCATAAGAAGAATTATCTCTATGAATGTGATTTCCATCATGGACCAGTGATGATGGAAATAATTTCAGCTGTTTACAGAATGCTTCTTATGTTCTAGAACTGTACTAAGAGTCTTGATGTATTACCTAACTTTATTTTAATAATAACCCATGAGGCAATTACTATAGGAGTCTCCACTGTACAGATGAGAAAATGATGCATAGATAGGTTAAATAACTTGCTCTAGGTCATAGGAGTAGTAAAAGCCGATATTCAAAAGAAATTTGGGTGACTGACAGAGGAGTTACCATTTTATTTTGCTATAAAAGGGTATCCTTTTTAAACCCCAAACATCACTATTTCACTACGATTTCATAGAAGATGTGTGAACCACAACAAATTAGAAAGAACAAAATATTTAATTGGAATTAATTTAGCTTTATGAAAAACTTCATTATTCTTATTTTTCTAGTTGTGGAGTAAAAATGTAGCCACATACCAGTACCCATCCAGATTCATGCCTGGAAATTACTGACACACCCCAGATAAGAAAACTAAGATTCAGGGAAGTTAGGTAATTAACCCAAGGTCACTGGTACAGTACATAGTACAATTTTTGATTGATATAGTGCAATTTTTCAAGGAAGTTTTACTCCGAGCTCTTATTTTAAGTTAAATTGTACTTTATCATGAACAAGGTAACACTATTTGAATGAAGACCTAATTAATATTATTTCTTCACTTAAATACCCTGGCCCAGAAGATTAAAAGAAAACCTTAGAGATATAAAGTTGTTTGGGGGAAAATCCGACAAAAGCTGCCAATTTTTAAACACATTTACTTATAATAAATAGCATTATACATGCATACAGACGACACAAAATTCTCACAGTCAGTCCTTGGAAAGACAAAAAAAATGTTACCTGTTGTGCATCATATTCAAGTTGTAACACATTCTAAATTCGCAGTTATTTTGGAGGGCCCAAGATAAATTACTTTTTTAGAAATATCATATTAGTATAGAAATATTATGTAAAATATACTAAGAAAACAATACATTGCCAAGTAGTAGTTAGCTTAAATTAAAAACCTTTAACCAAAAAATAAATAAATAAAAAATACACACTTTACAGAAATTACCAGCTAAAAAAACTTTTTTTCACATTAAACAACTATGTAATTATATAGGTTAACAACAATATCTAAATACTGAAACAATTATTATATCATGAACAGTATACTGGTATTATTCCTAGAAGAGCTTATGATACATTATTAGACAAAACTGTGTGTATCAAATATCTAGATTACTAATATCTCAGACTCTAATTGGAATAAGACACAGTAGTCAGCGAAAATTTTCTTAGGTAGGACTTATTTATATGACACGTCTGTGTTTGCTTTATCAATGTTTATGAAATTTGTAGTAAATATTTTCAGAATACTGATATTTATAAAAATTTCAAGCCAGGAATCTGGTTACAAGGTTTTACAATTCTCTGCAATTTATGTGGATTTCCATTATGTGCACTCTCTCAGTTTTTGGAGGTACATCTGAGTTGAATTTTCCAACAATACAGCTTATTCATTATATAATCTAGGGAATTACTTTTATTGGTAAATGATCTAGTTAGTGGGGTTGCTGTGTCATTAAATATGTAAATACACCAAAAGGTATTTAACATATTAGTCAGCCTTGTTCTTCTCCCATAGACTTTGGGCTCTCCTCAATATAGAAAGAACATGCTTATTCATTATGTCAGAATGTCTTTACAAAAACTCTGTAGGTACAGAGGTTAGGAAGAATAACTTCCTTACTGACAATAAAATTAAGTCTCAGAGAGGTTAATAATAAATTCAAAACTAACAAAAGCTTCTCTCTTTATTATAATAATAGTTACATAAGTGACAGTGTCTTTTCTTTCACTTTGTTTTCTGGCTCAGAGTCAAATCTAAAGTTTAATGTATTTGCACCATAGTTGGTCCAGCGTTCCATGAAATAACAGAAAAAATATTTTAATGTGGAATAATATATGTTGGTCAAGTGTTTAAAATTTCATTCAATTATTTACAAACACTTAAGTAATGCTAATATGTACCTAATAATAACCCTATGACAAAAGGACTGTGACTGTCCCCTTATCTCTTTTTTATAGAGGAGAAAATCATGTCTCCTGAGAAGATAAATAACTTTCAAAAGGTGACATAGCTAATAAGAGGCAGAGTCAGGGTTCAAACCTGAGTAATCTTATTCTAGACTGTGCTCTTAATCTCTTTTCTAATAATGCACCTGTTGGGATATTTAAAGAAAAAATGTAGTTCCTATTCTATAGATTCTTTTAAGAAAC
>PVJL010018254.1:0-16386 GCA_004026885.1 Lyroderma lyra
GAGTGTTTCTTTTCCTGTGCAGAAGCTTTTTAGTTGGATAAAATCCCATTCATTTATTTTTGCTTTTACTTCCCTTGCCTTTGAGGTCAGGTTCATGAAGTCTTCCTGGAGTCCTAAGTCTATAAGTTTAGTACCAATGTTTCCTTCTATACAGTTGATTGTTGCAGGTCTGATATGAAGGTTTTTAATCCATTTCGAGTTTATTTCTGTATATGGAGAGAGTTCACAGCTCAAGTACATTTTTTGCATATATTATTCCAGTTTTCCCAGCACCACCTACTAAGGAGGCTGTCTTTTCCTCATTGTATGTTTTTTGCTCCTTTATCGAAAATTTTTTGTCCATAAATATATGGGTTTATTTCTGGCTTTTCAGTTCTATTCCATTGGTCTCTATTTCTGTTCTTCTGGCAGTACCAAGCTCTTTTGACTCTTGATGCTTTGTAATATTTATTGAAGTCAGGGATGGTAATGCCACCAGCCTTATTCATTTATGTAGTATTTCTTTGGCAATTCAAGGTCATTTATGTTTCCATATAAAAATACTAATTCTTTTATCTATTTCATGAAAGTATGATTGTGGGATTTTCATGGGTATTGCAGTAAATATGTAGATTGCTTTAAAAGAATGTCCATTTTAACAATGTTAAATTTTCCTATCCATGAACAGGGGATATTTTTCCACCTCTTAGAGTCTGTTTCAATTTCTTTCAAAAGTGTCTTATACTTTTCTGTGTATAAGTGTGACTCTCTCTTCATTAACTTAAACCACAGGTATTTCATTCATTTTGTTTTGATAGCAAAGGGAATTGATTCCCTCCTTTCTTTTTCTGTGGATTTGTTGTTTGAATACAGGAATGGTGTTGATTTTTTTACATTTTCTTGTATCCTGCGACATTACTACATTTGTTTATTACTTCTAATAGTTTCCTGGTAGAATCTTTGGAATATTTTATATTAGTTGTCATGTCATCTGCAAATAATGACCGTTTGACCTCTTCTTTCAAATTTGGATACCTTTGATTCCTTTCTCTTGCCCGATTGCTGTGGCTAACACTTCCATTACTCTATTCAATAACAGTGGTGACAGGGGGCATCCCTGTCCTGTTCCTGATTTTAAGGAATAGGCTTCAGGTTTTCCCCATTGAGTATGCTGTTATCCGAGGCCTTGTCATATATGGCCTTTATTATGTTGAGATGCTTTCCTTCTATATCTATTTTATTTTGTGGTTTGATCATAAATGGATGCTGTATCTTGTTGAAAGCTTTTTCTGCATCAATGGGAAATGGTCATACGTCCTTTATCTTTTATTTTGTTTATTTGGTGTATCACATAGATTGATTTTCGTATGTTGAACCATCCTTGTGCTCCTGGGATGAATACCACTTGATCTTGAAGTATGATGTTTTTGATGCATCACTGTATTCTGTATGCTATTATTTTGTTTAGAATTTTTACATCTTTGTTCATCAGAGATACTAGCCTATACTTTTCTTTATTTTCATTATGTCTCCCTGGCTTTGTTATTAGAGGAATGTTGACCTCATAGAACGAGTTAGGAAGTAATGCTTCTTCTTCAATTTTTTGGAGGATTCTGAATAGGATAGGTGATTATTACTCTTTGAATGCTTGATAAACCTCACTGGTGAAACGATCTGATCCATGGCTTTTGCCTTTAGGGAGATTATGGATAGTCATTTTAATCTCTTCATTATGAATTGGTCTATTTAGATTATGGAGATCTTGTTGGTGCAATCTAGGTAAGCTATAAGGTTCTAGAAACTTGTCCATTTCATCTAAGTTGTTACATTCAGTGGCATAATGATCTTCATAAGATTTTCTTATAATCCTATGTATTTCTGTGGTGTCCGTGGTAATTTCTCCCCTTTCTTTTCTAATTTTGGATATATGTGTCCTTTCTTTTCATCCTTTGATTAGTGTAGCCAAAGTTTTGTCAATTTTCTTGACTTTCTCAAAGAACCAGCTCTTTGTAATATTCATTTTTTCTATTGTTCCCCCGTTCTCTAATTGGTATAGCTCTGCTTTAATTTTTATTATTTCTTTTCTTCTGCTGACTTTGGGATTTGTGTGATCTTCTATTTCTAGTTCTTCAAGAAGGTATGTTAAGTTGTTTCCTTGTGATTTTTCTTGTTTCTTAAGACAGGCCTGTATTGATATAAATTTCCCTCTTATGACTGCTTTCGCTGTGTCCCCATAATTCTGGTATGTTGTATATTCATTGTCAGGAATTTGTATATATGTTTAAATCTCATCTTTTATTGTTCTGTTTTCCAGTCCTTTTTAAATGTGCTGTTCTTCATCTACACATATATGTGTTTTTTCTGCTTTCCTTTTACAGTTGATCTCCAATTACAAAGCATGGTGGTCTGAGGATACACATGGTATAATTTCAATCATCTTGAATTTGCTGAGGCTACTTTTGTGTCCCAACATGTGAGATATCTTTGAGAATATTCCATGTGTGCTAGAAATGAAGGAATAGTCTCTATTGCTTGAAGAAGTTTCCTGCCAATATCAATTTAGGCCAATAGCTGTAATGTTTCATTCAGTGTTGATGTTTCCTTATTTATTTTCTGTTTGGTTGATCTGTCCATGGCTCTTAGTGCGGTGTTTATGTCTCCCACAATGATTGTGTATTCATCAGTTTCTCCTTTCAAATCTGTTAGTAGTTTCTTTGTCTATTTTGGTGCATCCTGGTTAGGGGCATATATATTAATTAGTGTCAAGTATAATTGTTGCTGTACTGTGCCTTTTATCATTATGTAATGTCCTCTTTATCATTTACTATCCCTTTTAATGTGACGTTTATTTCATTAGGTATAACTATGGCATCTCCTGCTTTTCTCTGGTCACCATTTGATTGAAGTATTGATTCTCATACTTTCCCTCTGAGTGGAGACAGCACATAGATAGATTCTGTTTTATAATACAGTCTGCCTCTGTGTGTCTTTTTATTAGTGAGTTCGGTCCATTAACATTTAGAGTGATGATTGATATAGGAGGATTTCCTGTGACCATTACTTATTTCCTTTTTTGATTTGTTTTATTTTTTTTTTATTTCCTATTGCCCCAACTGTGTTCCATTTTTCCTGATGTTTTGTTTCAGGTCGAAGAGACTCTCAGTATTTCTTGGAGTGCTGGCCTTGTCCTAGCAAATTTTCCCAGCTTCTGTTTGTCTGAGAAGGTTTTTATTGCACCTTCATATCTGAAAAATATTTTGCTGGATAAATTATTCTTGGCTATAAGTTACTCTCTTTTCAGTTTTTGTATATTGGATTCCACCCTCTTCTGGCTTGCTGCATTTCTGCTCAGAAATAGGATGACATCCTGATGGGTTTTCCTCTAAAAGTTATAGTTCTTTTTTTCCATGGCTGCCTTGAGAATTCTCTCTTTCTCTTTAGTTTTGGATATCTTTAGTACCATGTGCCTTAGAGAAGATCTATCAGGGTCCTTGTTTTCAGGGGACTTGTTTTCTTTATGTACTTGTGGTTCCAGGTCTTTCCATAGGTTTGGAAAGTTCTCATCTAGTATTTGTTTGAGTGTGCTCTCTGTAGAATGCTCTACCCATTCTTCGATTACTATTATCCTGATGTTGTTTTGTCTCATGGAGTCAGAGAGTTATTGCAGAATTCTTTCAATCCTTTTACTTGTATATCCCCTCCCTTCCTCTTTCTTAGGTGTTCCCATGTTCTGATTTCCATATCAATAATTATTTCCTCCATGTGGTTGGCCCTGTTTCCTATGGCAGTATTTAGTTTCTCACTTCTTTTATTGTCCTATTTGACTCTCACATTTCTAACTCAATCTTCCTTAGGGTTTGAATTTCTTTGTTAAATTGTTCCTTTTGTTCATGGAATTTTGATTTATGTCATTCATCTCCTTATTTATGTTGTTTAAATCAGCCATGGTGCTCTGCCAGTATATTTTCATTTCTCTCAGATCCCTTAGAATTGCTACTTAAAGTTCTCTCTCACTTATGCCAGAATCTTCTAGATCTAAGAGGCTGTCTTGATAAATTTCCTGATCTTTTGAGGATTTTTACTTTTAAGGAATTCATCCTGTATGCTGGGTTCTTCCTCATTGACATGAGTGCGTATGTTCAGTAGTAGTGCACAAAAGCCCAGATTGGTACTTTTGTGGAGCCTTGGTGTAGGGCAGACACAAGGTGGCACTGCGGGGGGCATGTTTTGGGAGAGAGGGGTTGTCAATTTATTATTTCTGGTGTCCTGCTACATTTGGAGTCAGTGTGCATCTGTCATGGTCCATTCGCTTCTCGCATATAGTTGGTTGGGTAGGCATTAGGGAAGTTAAGATGCCAAGAAAAGGCACACTGGGACAACTCCTCCTTCTGCCCTATCCTGGGAATGCTGGGTGATGCGGGCCGATGCTGCTCCTGATGGCTGGGGCGATTGCTATAAAAACCGCCTGTCTTTCCAGGCCTGCTCCAGCCACCAAGTGTTGGGGCAGAGTCTGTGGACTGAAACTAATTTTAGGAGCCAGGGGCATGCGAGCAGGCATGCACACAAGACCAAAGATGTTGTTTTGTTGCCGCGGTAGAAAGGGAGGAGTTTTTGTTTGTAGCGGGCAGTATGGCAAGTGTAGCCCCATGCAGGAGACGCAGGGGCAGCACCAGCAGCAGGTCAACCTTCACAGCGGGCAGCAATGGAAGCAGCAGCCTAGTGTGGGTGTCGTGGGCTGTGCGCTACCTGCCGGCTAGCCCCTGCAGTGGGCCACAACCAGGAACTGCGGGCTGCGACCAGGAGCCCCAGTCCTGCGCAGGAGCTGTGCATGCCGGCGTTGTGTTTCCCAAGAGAGCTTAGAGCCACAATGTCGTCTGTGCAGTTCAGAGTCCTTGCTCTCCCTGCTAACACTCAAATGTTACAGGGGCTGGCTCCCAAGCTCTGTCCCCAACTCGACGCTCCAAATTCCAGCCTCCAGCCCAGCTCCACATCGACTCCCACTGTTCTGCCACTTTGCTAGGCCTTTTCCTCTTGTCACCTCTTGTCCTCTCTCCCTCCCAAGCACTGCACTGCTCCTGGATGGTCACCCTGATCGGGTCCTGTTGCGATCTGTTTTGATCCCTCACTTCTCTCCAACTCGCCCTTTTCTCTCCAACCTTCAGGTGTTTACTTGCAATAAATGGATTTCTCAGCTGATCTTTTTGTCACTCAGAGTCCTCTTTCTTGGATCCTTGGGCCCGTTCAATTGTGATTTCTGGGAGAGACTTTAGGGACCTCCTATCCACTCACCATTTTGCCCTCCAACATCCAAGCATTTAAGAGATTTTTATGAACATCAACAAAATTAAAAGGTTATATTTATTTTGTTGAACCTGCAACAGTTAGTCATGTAATGTCTTCTCTTCTAGTTATTGGATTCCCCTGACTACTGACAGAATGTGAAAAATTCCTGAGGGATCTGAAAATCCAAGTTGGAAAGTTTTATTCAAAGAGAGAAGTATGGGCATGGCAGATTAATGTAGCAGGGTCCAAGTTGCCCTGAACTTTGGTTTAGCTCTTCTTATACAGAAAATGTACAGGCACATTCTTCAATATCAAGATGTAGTCACCTGTAAAAAATCACAGGTAGAATCGGGCCTTAGTAAACTTTTCCTTGCAGCTAGCCAAGCTCAGGTAAACTCGTTTTCCGAGATCAGGCTCACTGTTGACAGAGCAGTAGCCATATGAGTTCTTCTATTTGTAGCTAACTAAGCTCAGCTAAACTTGGTTCCGCCTAGACCCCCTCAAGTTTGTTTGTATTAACTCTTTTGCTGCCTAATCACTATCATCTGCCCAAATTCACAGTTCCTTCTGGAGAACATGTGGGACACATAAAAACAATCACTATGCTGGATTTCATTTAACATCTAACTTTATTCCAACTTTCATATTTAATTAGAACCTGGCATTATTACTGTGAAGAATCAAATTTCAATAAAATAAGTGTGTCGTAATTTAGAATTTTCCTAAGCAAAAGCAAAAGAATCATCAAGATTTACCAAAAATCAAAGGACTAACAGAACTTTGAGTAGAATAGAAGTGTTAAGTTAAACAAGTGTTTTGAATTATCACTTTCACTAAAGGATAATCGTTTACGTGAGTAGTATCTAAGACTTTGGCTTCTCTGGGCCACATTGCAAATAGATTTCTCTTGGGTAACACATAAAATACAGTAGTACTAACAATAGCTCATAATATATAACAAAAAATGACACAATTTCTTACCTTTTAAGTATTTGTTTTGGGCTACATTCAAAGCCATCCTGGGCCACAGGTTGGTCAGGCCTGCCTTATATGAAGCTCATTGGATACTTTACTTCTAAAACATTGGAGAAAAGTTTTAAAATTCATTTTTATTGAAGGACTTATTGGGGTGACATCTGTTAGCAAGGATAACATCGGTTTTATGCATACAATTCTACAGTGCATTGTCAACTTATTGTATAATAAGTTCACCACCCAGTGTGAGTTCTCTTTCCAACACCTTATAATTAACTTCCCCTCCGTCCTCCCACATCCCCCCCCTTTTCCCCTCCCTAACCCACTCATTCCCAAATAAACATTGAACTATTGATTATGTCCATGGGTTGTTTGTTTGTTTGTTCATTTCTTATCTCTTTGTTCCTTTCAGTTTTATATTCCGCACATGAGTGAAATCATACAGTTCTTTGTTTTTTCCTTCTGACCTATTTCACTAAGTATGATGATCTTCAGGTTCATTCATTTTGTTGCAAATGACACTATTTCATCTTTTCCTATAGCTGAGTAATATTCCATTGTGTATATGTACCACAGCTTCTTTATCCAGACATCTGTCCCAGGGCACTTTGTGTGTTTCCATGTTATGTCCACTGTGAACAGTGCTGCAATGAACATTGGGGGACATAAGTCTTTTTGGACAAAAGTTTTCAGGATTTTTCGGTAGATCCCCAGGAGTCGGATTGCTGGGTCAAATGGGAACTGCATTCCCAGTTTTCTGAGGAAACTCCACACTGCCTTTCACAGTGGTTGTACTAGTTTTCATTCCCAACATCAGTGTGGCAGAGTCCCTTTTTCTCCACATCCTCTCCAGCACTTGTTATTTCTAGTCTTGTTGAAAATAGCCATTCAAACAGGTGTGATGTGATACCATATTGTGATTTTGATTTGCATTTCCCTGATAGCTAATGAGGTTGAGCATTTTTTCATATATCTGCTGGCCATTTGTACTTCTCCATGGGAGAAGTGCCTATTTAGTTCTTCTGCCCAGTTTAAAATTGCGTTATTCGTTTTTTTGTTATTAAGCCTTATTAATTCTTTATATATTTTAGATATTAGACCCTTATCTGATGCGTTATTTGCAAATATTTTCTCTCATTCAGTTGGCTGCTCTTTGTCTTGTTCATGGTTCTTTTTCCTGTGCAGAAGCTTTTTAGTTTGATAAAATCCCATTTATTTATTTTTGCTTTTACTTCCCTTGCCTTTGAGGTCAGGTTCATGAAGTCTTCCTGGAGTCCTAAGTCTATAATTTTAGTACCAAAGTTTTCTTCTATACAGTTTTTTGTTGCAGGTCTGATATGAAGGTCTTTAATCCACTTCGAGTTAATTTCTGTATATGGAGAGATTTCATAGCTCAAGTTCTTTCTTTGCATATATTTTTCCAGTTTTACCAGCACCACCTACTAAAGAGGCTGTGTTTTACTCATTGTATGTTTTTTGCTCCTTTATTGAAAATTATATGTCCATAAATGTGTGGGTTCATTTCTGGGTTTTCAGTTCTATTCCATTGGTCTTTATTTCTGTTCTTCTGCCAGTACCAACCTGTTTTGGCTATTGATGCTTTGTAATATCTATTGAAGTCAGGGAATGAAATGCCACCAGCCTTATTCGTTTATGTAGTATTTCTTTTGCAATTCTAGGTCATTTATGTTTCCATATAAATTTACTAATTCTTTTATCTATTTCACGAAAGTATGATAGTGGGACATTCATGTGTATTGCATTAAATATGTAGATTGCTTTAGGAGAATGTCCATTTTAACAGTGTTAAATTTTCCATCCATGAACAGGAGATATTTTTCCACCTCTTAAAGTCTGTTTCAATTTCTTTCAAAAGTGTCTTATACTTTTCTGTGTATAAGTGTGACACTCTCTTCATTAACTTAAACCTCAGGCATTTCATTCATTTTGTTTTGAAAGCAAAGGGAATTGATTCCCTCCTTTCTTTTTCTTTGGATTTGTTGTTTGTATATAGGAATGCTGTTGATTTTTTTACATTTATTTTGTATCCTGCGACATTACTATATTTATTTATTGCTTCTAATAGTTTCTTGGTAGAATCTTTCGAATTTTTCATATAAGGCCACATGTCATCGGCAAGTAGTGACAATTTGACTTCTTCTTTCCACATTTGGAAACCTTTGATTCCTTTCTCTTGCCCGATTGCTGTGGCTAGAACTTCCATCAATATATTCAATAACTGACAGGGGGCATCCCCTGTCCTGTTCCTGATTTTAAGGTATAGGCTTCAGCTTTTCCCCATTGAGTATGCTGTTAGCTGAGGCTTTGTCATATAGGGCCTTTATGATATTGAGATGCTTTCCTACTATACCTATTTTATTTTGTGTTTTGATCATAAATGGATGCTGTATCTTTTTGAAAGCTTTTTCTGCATCAATGGGAAATGGTCATACGTCCTTTAACTTTGATTTTGTTTATTGGGTGTATCACATAGTTTGATTTTCGTATGTTGAACCATCCTTGTGCTCCTGGGATGAATACCTCTTCATCTTGTGGTATGATCTTATTGATGCATCGCAACATTCTGTTTGCTATCATTTTTTTTTTTTAGAATTTGTGCATCTTTGTTCATCACAGATACTTGCCTATAGTTCTCTTTCTTTTTATTGTCTTTGCCAGGCTTTGGTATTAGAGGAATGTTGGCCTCATAGAACGAGTTAGGAAGTAGTGCTTCTTCTTCTATTTTTTGGAGGACTCTGAGGAGGATAGGAGTTTTTTATTCTTTGAATGCTTGGTAAAACTCACTGGTGAAACGATCTGTCCATGGCTTTTGCTTTTAGCGAGATTATGGATAGTCATTTTAATCTTTTCACTATGAATTGGTCTATTTAGATTATGGAGATCTTCTTGGTTCAATCTAGGTAAGTATAATATTCTAGAAACTTGTCCATTTCTTCTAGGTTGTGAAATTCAGTGGCATAAAGTTCTTCATAAGATTTTCTTATAATCCTATGTATTTCTGTGATATCCGTGGTAATTTTTCCCATTTCTTTTCTAATTATGGATATATGTGTCCTTTCCTTTCCTCCTTTGATTAGTCTCGCCAAGGTTTCAAAATTTTGTTGATATTCTCAAAAACCAGCTCTTTGTAATATTAATTTTTTCTATAGTTCTCGGGTTCTCTAATTGGTAAAGCTCTGCTTTAATTTTTATTTTTTCTTTTTTTCTGTTGACTTTGGGATTTGTGTGCTCTTCTATTTCTAGTTCTTTAAGATGGTATGTTAAGTTGTTTCCTTGTGATTTTTCTTGTTTCTTAAGACAGGCCTGTATTGATATAAATTTCCCTCTTATCACTGCTTTCGTTGTGTCCCAATAATTCTGGTATGTTGTATTTTCATTGTCAGTAATTTGTATATATTTTTTAATCTCATCTTTTATTGTTCTTTCATACAGTCCTTTTTAAATGAGCTGTTCTTAATCTCCATGAACATGTGTTTTTTTCTGCTTTCCTTTTACAGTTGATCTCCAATATGAAAGCATGGTGGTCTGAGGATACACATGGTATAATTTCAATCATCTTGAATTTGCTGAGGCTACTTTTGTGTCCCAGCATGTGGGATATCTTAGAGAATATTCCATGTGCACTAGAAAAGAAGGAATAGTCTCCTTTTGCTGGATGAAGTGTCCTGCCAATATCAACTATGGCCAATTGCTGTAATGTGTCATTCAGTGCTGATGTTTCCTTATTTATTTGGTTAATCTGTACTTGGCTGTTAGTGCAGTGTTTATGTCTCCCACAATGATTGTGTATTCGTCAGTTTCTCCTTTCAAATCAGTTAGTAGTTTCTTTGTCTATTTTCGTGCATCCTGGTTAGGAGAATATATATTAATTAGTCTCAAGTATTATTGTCGCTGTATTGTGCCTTTTATCATTATGTAATGTCTGTCCTTGTCTTTTACTATCCCTTTTAACCTGACGTTTATTTCATTAGGTATAAGTATGGCAACTCCTGCTTTTCTTTGGTCACCATTTGGTTGAAGTATTGTTTCCCATCCTTTCACTGTGAGTCTCTGTTTGTCTTAATGGCTGAGGTGGGTTTCTTCGAGACAGCACATAGATAGATTCTGTTTTTTAATACAGTCTGCCACTGTGTGTCTTTTTATTGGTGAGTTCGGTCCGTTAACATTTAGAGTGATGATTGATATGCGAGGATTTCCTGTGACCATTACTTATTTCTTTTTTTAATTTGTTTTATTTTTGTTGCTTTCCTGTTGCCCCATCTTTGTTACATTTTTCCTGATGTTTTTTTTCAGGTCAAAGAGACTCTTTCAGTATTTTTTGGAGGGCTGGCCTTGTCCTGGCAAATTCTCTCAGCTTCTGTGTGTCTGAGAAGGTCATTATTCCACCTTCATATCTGAAAAATAATTTTGCTGGATAAATTATTCTTGGCTATAAGTTACTCTTTATTCAGTTTTTGTATATTGGATTCAATCCTCTTATGGCTTGCTGCATTTCTGCTGAGAAACAGGATGCCATCCTGATGGGTTTTCCTCTAAATGTTAGAGTTCTTTTTTCCCTGTCTGCCTTGAGAAGTGTCTCTTTCTCTTTAGTTTTGGATATCTGTAGTATCATGTGTCTTGGAGATCTGTCAGGGTTCAGGTTTCCATGGGACCTGTTTTCTTTTTCTACTTGTGGTTCCATATCTTTCCACAGGTTTGGATATTTCTCATCTACTATTTGTCTGAATGTGCTCTCTGTAGAATGCTCTACCCATTTTCGATTTGTACTATCCTGATGTTGTTTTGTCTCATGGAGTCAGATAGTTCTTGCAGAATTTTTTCAATCTTTTTGCTTCTATATTCCCTTCCTTCCTCTTTCGTAGCTGTTTCCATGTTCTTATTTTCAATATCAATAATTATTTCCTCCATGTGGTTGGCCCTGTTCCTATGGCAGTATTTAGTTTCTCACTTCTTTTATTGTCCTATTTATCTCTCACATTTCTATCTCAATATTCCTTAGGGTTTGAATTTCTTTGTTAAATTGTTTCTTTTGTTCATGGACTTTTGATTTATGTCATTCATCTCCTTGTTTATGTTGTTTAAATCAGTCATGGTGCTCTGCCAGTATGTTTTCATTTCTCTCAGAGACTTTAGATTGGCTACTTGAAGTTCTCTGTCACTTATGCCAGAAACTTCTAGATCTAAGAGTCTGTATTTATAAAATTCCTGATCTTTTGAAGGAGTTTTTGTTTTCAGGAATTCATCCTGTATGCTGAGTTCTTCCTCATTGACATGAGTGCGTTATGTTCTGTAGTAGTGCACCAAAGACCAGATTGGTACTTTTGTGGAGTCTTGTCGTAGGCCAGACACAAGTGACACTGCAGGTGGCAAGTTTTTGGAGAGACAGGTTGTCTATTTCTTCTTTTTGGTCTCCTGCTACATTTGGAGTCAGTGTGCATCTGTCATGGTCCCTTCACTTCCTGCATTTTGTAGTTTGCGGAGGATGTAGGAAAGGTAAGATGCCAAGAAAAGGCACACTGGCACAACTCCTCCTTCTGCCCTCTGCTGGGGAAGCTGGGTGATGCGGGCCGAGGCTGCTCCTGCTGGCTGGGGGCAATGCTTTAAAAACCGCCTTTCTTTCCAGGCCTGCTCCAGCTACAAAGTGTTTGGGAAGAGTCTGTGGACTGAAACTAATTTTAGGAGGCAGGAGCATGCGAGCAGTTATGCACACAAGACCAAAGGTGTTGTTTTGACCCCGCGGTAGAAAGGGAGCCAGTTTGTGTCTACAACGGGCGGAATGGCAACTGTAGCCCCATGCAGGTGACGCAGTAGCAGCGCCAGCAGCAGGTCAACCTTCACAATGGACAGGAAAGGAAGCCGCTGCCTAGTGCAGGGTTAGAGCGCTCTCCGCTTGGCAGCCGACTATCCCCCACAGTGGGCCGCAACCAGGAACTGCAGGCTGCGACCAGGAACCCCAGGCCTGCGCAGGAACCGTGCGTGCCTGCGTTGTGTTTCCCAAGAGAGTCTAGAGCCACAATGTTGTCTGTGCAATTCAGAGTCCTTGCTCTGCCCTGCTAACACTCAAATGTTACAGAGGCTGGCTCCCAAGCTGTGTCCCCAACTCTCCGCAACAAATTCCATCTCTCCAGCCCAGCTCCACAGTGACTCCCACTGTTCTGCCACTTTACTAGGGCTTTCCCTCTTGACACCTCTTGTCCTCTCCTCTTCCCGTGCACTGCACTTTTCCTAGATGGTCACCCCCGATCGGGTCCTGTTACAATCTGTATTTGATCCCTCCCCTCTCTCCGACTCGTTCCCTTCTCTCTAACCTTCAGGTGTTTACATGCAATACATGGACTTCTCAGCTGCTCTTTTTGTCACTCAGAGTCGTCTTTCTTGGAACCTGTGGGCCTTTCAATTGTGTTTTCTTGGAGAGACTTTAGGGACCTCCTATCCAGTCACGATCTTGCCCTCCAAATTCCAAGCATTGAAGAGAATTTTATGAACATCAAAAAAATACAAGGTTATATTTATTATGTGGAACCAGCAAATGTTAGTCATGTAATGTCTTCTCTTCTGGTTATTGAATTCCCCTGACTATTGACAGAATGTGAAAGTACATGAGGGATCTGAAAATCCAAGTTGGAAAGTTTTATTCAAAGAGAGAAATATGGGCACGTCAGATTAATGTACGAGGGTCCAAGGCATACAGTTGCCCTGAATTTGGGTTAGCTGTTCTTTCACAGAAAATGTACAGGCAGATTCTTCAATATCAAGATGTGGTCACCTGTAAAAATCACAGGTAGAATCGGGCCACAGTAAACTTTTCCTTGCAGCTAGCCAGGCTCAGGTAAGCTCATTTACCGAGATCAGGCTCACTGTTGACAGAGCAGTAGCCATATGAGTTCTTTTATTTTAACTAACTAAGCCCAGCTAAACGTGGTTCCTGCTAGCCCCCTCAAGATTATTTGTATTAATTCTTTTGCTTTCTAATCACTATCATCTGCCCAAATTCACAATTCATTCTTGGGAACATGTGGGACACATAAAAACAATCACTATGCTGGATTTCATTTAACATCTGTCTTTATTTCAACTTTCAAATTGAATTAAAACCTGGCATTATTACTGTGAAGAATCAAATTTCAATAAAATAACTGTGTCATCTTTTAGCATTTTCCTAAGAAAAAGCAAAAGAATCATCAAGATTTACCAAAAAGCAGAGGACTAACAGAACATTGAGTAGAATAAAAGTGTTAAGTTAAGCAAGTGTTTTGAATGATCACTTTCACTAAATGACAATCGTTTACATGAGTGGTATCTAACACTTTGGCTTCTCTGGGCCACATTGCAAATAGAATTCTCTTCAATAACACATAAAATACAGTAGTACCAACAATAGCTCATAAGATATAACAAAAAATGACACAATTTCATACAACCACTTTTAAAAGCAGTGTGGAGTTTCCTCAGAAAACTGGGAATGGAGTTCCCATTTGACCCAGCAATCCGTCTCTTTGGGTTCTACCCAAAAAACTGAAACCTTTGTCCACAAAAACTTATGTCCTCAAATGTTCATTGTAGCACTGCTCACAGTGGACATAACATGGAAACAAACAAAGTGCCCTGGGACAGGTTACTGGATAAAGAAGCTGAGGTACATATACGCAATGGAATATTACTCAGCTATAAGAAAAGATGAAATATTGTCATTTGCAACAAAATGAATGAACCTTAAGATCATCATACTTAGTGAAATAGGTCAATCGGAAAATAAAAAGAACAGTATGATTTCACTCATATGCGGAATATAAAACTGAAAGGAACAAAGAGATAAGAAATGAACAAACAAACAAACAACCCATGGACATAATCAATAGTTCAATGTTTATTTGGGAATGAGTGGGTTAGGGAGGGGAAAAAGGGAGGGGGTGTGGGAGGATGATGGGAAAGCTAATTATAAGGTGATGGAAAGAGAATTCACACTGGGTGCTGAACTTATTATACAATAAGTTGACAATGCAATGTAGAATTGTATGCATGAAACATATGTTATCCTTGCTAACAGAGGTCACCCCAATAAGTCTAACAATAAAAATGAATTTTAAAACTTTTCTCCAATGTTTTAGAAGTAAAATAACCAACGAGCTTCATATAAGGCAGGCCTGACCAACCTGTGGCCCAGGATGGCTTTGAATGTAGCCCAATACGAATACTTAAAAGGTAACAAATAGTGTCATTTTTTGTTATATCTTATGAGCTATTGTTAGTACTACTGTATTTTATGTGTTAGCCAAGAGAATTCTATTTGCAATGTGGCCCAGAGAAGCCAAAGTGTTACATACCACTCACGTAAACGATTGTCCTTTTGTGAAACTGATAATTCAAAACACTTGCTTAACTTAACACTTGTATTATACTCAAAGTTCTGTTATTCCTCTGCTTTTTGGTAAATCTTGATGATTCTTTTGCTTTTTCTTAGGAAAATGCTAAAAAATGACACACTTATTTTATTGAAATTTGATTCTTCACAGTAATAGTGCCAGGTTTTAAATCAATTTGAAAGTTGAAATAAAGTCACATGTTAATGAAATCCAGCATAGTGATTGTTTTTATGTGTCCTACATGTTCTCAAGAAGTTACTGTGAATTTGGGCAGATGATAGTGATCAGATAAAAAAGAGTTAATACAACTAAACTTGAGGGGGCTAGCAGGAACCAAGTTTAGCTGAGCTTAGTTAGCTACGAATAAAAGAACGCAGATGGCTACTGCTCTGTCTACAGTGAGTCTGATCTCCGAAAATGAGCTTACAGCAAGAAAAAGTTTACTTTGGCCCAATTCTACCTGTAATTTTTTACAGGTGACCACATCTTGATATGAAGAATGTGCCTGCACATTTTCTGTATAAGAAGAGCTAACCCAAAGTTCAGGGCAACTGTGTGCCTTGGACACTGCTACATTAATCTGCCATGCCCATACTGCTCTCTTTGAATAAAACTTTCCAACTTGGATTTTCAGATCCATCATTAACTTTTCACATTCTGTCAATAGTCAGGGGCATCCAATAACCAGTAGAGAAGACATTACATGATTAACTGTTGCAGGTTCCACAAATTAAATGTAACCTTTTAATTTTGTTGATGTTCATAAAAATCTCTTAAATGCTTGGATGTTGGAGGGCAAGATGGTGATTGGATAGGAGGTCCCTAAATTCTCTCCCAGAAATCACAATTGAACGTCCCCCAGGATCCAAGAAAGAGGACTCTGAGTGACAAAAAGAGCAGCTGAGAAGTGCATGTATTGCAAGTAAACACCTGAATGTTGGAGAGAAGGGGGCGAGTTGGAGAGAGGGGAGGGATCAAAGACAGATCGCAACAGGTCCCGATCGGGGGTGACCATCCAGGAGCAGTGCAGTGCTTGGGAGGGGGAGAGGACAAGAGGTGGCAAGAGGAAAAGCCCTAGCAAAGTGGCAGAACAGTGGGAGTCGTTGGGGAGCTGGGCTGGGGAGCTGGAATTTGGAGCAGCGAGTTGGGGACAGAGCTTTGGAGCCAGCCTCTGTAACTTTTGAGTGTTAGCAGGTCAGAGCAAGGACTATGAAATGCAGAGACGACATTGTGGCTCTAGGTTCTCTTGGGAAACACAATGCAGGCACGCACGGCTCCTGCGCATGCCTGGGGTTCCTGGTCGCAGCCCGCAGTTCCTGGTTGTGGCCCACTGAGGGGGCTAGCCGGGTGCCAAGCGAGCAGCACACGACCCCGGCACTATACTGCAGCTTCCATTCCTGCCTGCTGTGAAGGTTGACCTGCTGCTGGCCCTGCTCCTGCAGCTCCTGCATGGGGCTACATTTGCCATACCACCAGCTACAAACACAAACTGGCTCCCTTTCTACCGCGGGGTCAAAACAACATCTTTGGTCTTGTGTGCATGCCTGCTTGCATGCCCCTGGCTTCTAAAATTAGTTTCAGTCCACAGACTCTGCCCCAACACTTGGTTACTGCAGCAGGCCTGGAAAGAATGGCGGTTTTTATAGCATTCGCCCCAGCCAGCAGGAGCAGCCTCAGCCCACATCACCCAGCTTCCCCAGCATAGGGCAGAAGGAAGAGTTGTCCCAGTGTGCCTTTTCTTGACATCTTACCTTTCCTACAGCCT
>PVJL010018255.1:0-17160 GCA_004026885.1 Lyroderma lyra
CACTAGTCCCCAAATAATCATTAAATTGTAGATTGTGACCATGGGTTATGTGTTTTTTCATTTTGTTTCTTCTTTGCTTTCAGTTTTATATTACACATATGAGTGAAGTCATACAGTTCTTTGATTTTTCTGTGTGGCTTATTTACCTAAGCATGATGATCTCTAAATCCATCCGTGTTGTTGCAAATGACAATATTACATTTTTTCCTATAGCTGAGTAATATTCCATCATAAATTAACTCAAAACAGATTAAAAACTTTCATAGAAGACCTGTTAAAATAAACTGTATAGATGAAGACTTTGGTATTTAACTTATAGACCTAGGACTCAAGGAAGGCTTCATGAACCGGTCCTCAAAGGCAAGGGAAGTATAACCAAAAATAAATGAATGGGACTATATCAAACACAATAGCTTTTGCAAAGCAAAAGAAAACTTCAATTTCTTTTAACATCTTGTGTTTGTCCAAGTATAGGTCCCTCAACCCCTGTGTTAAGTTTCTTCTCAGCGTTGAGGTTAGGGTTAACATACAAATTAGGGTATGTGTTGGAATGATCTGTAGCATTATTGCTCTTTTTAGGTGGGTGGTATCAGTTAGAGTCAGAGTTATAACTAAGGTTAGGGTTAGCATTAAGTTGGTCATTAGAATTAGGGTTAAGATTAGGGTTATATTGACTTTTGAATTTCGGGTTTCACTCTCAATTACTGTTATGATTAGGCTTAGAGTTTTTTCTAGAATTTGGTGTAAGGGAAAGCACAGGTTATGTAATGGGTAAGTTATGTATGTGCTTAGTTTCTGATGAGGTTAGAAACCATGTTAGGTTCAGGTAACTAGCTATGGTTAGCATAATATTTAGTGTTAGGTTTAGGGTTAGAGTTAGGTTTGAGGTTATTTTTTTGGTTTTTAATTAGGGGTGGTGTAGGTTTAAGACCAAGATAGGGGCTGTAGGGAAGCCTAGCTTTAGCTTTTGGTAGAGGTTATGGTTTAGATTTTGAGATAGGCTGAGGGTTAAAGATAAGGTTAGGTTTGATTTTATTATTAAGGTTAGCAGTAGAACAAAACGTCCGATTGTGTTTAAGGTTAGAGTTTGTGTTTAAGTTTAGGTCTTTTTGTTTTATTCATGGTTCAATTGAGAGTTTGGTAAGAAGTGGTGTTTTACGGTCAGCTTTGAGGCAGGGATTGGCTCTGATTTGGGGATAAAGTTAGGGTTAGATTGAGGGCGCTGATTAGGTTTAGGTTTACAGTTATATATTAAGGGTTATGTTTTAAGTTAAGTTTAAGGTGAGGTTTTTGAGTTTGGTATGAGAATGTGGTTAGATTTTTGTTTCTATTTAGGGGCCAGATTATACTTAGGATTACGTTTTGAGTAATTTTCAAGTTAGGTAAATGTTAGAATGATTTTATGTTCAGAACTGATTTTGTGATGATGGTTAGTGTTAGTGTAGGATAAGAATAAATTGTGAGATTAGGATGAAAATTTAAAATGAATTTTTTTTTACTAAGGTTTAGGTTTGAGGTTATGTTTTTAATTAAATATAAGAATAGTTTTAGGTTCATATTACAGTCTAGGTTTATGAGTAAGGCTGAGTTTATGATCAATGTTATGGATAGGGTTCTTGTTAGGTTTCCATTTAAATTTTGGGTTGAGGTTGTGATTAAATTTAAGGTTAGTGTTAAGATTAGGCTAACCATTGTTTTATGGTTTACTGTGAAATTGGGATTAGGTTTAGTGTTCTTTCTAGGTCATATGCTGGGTTTATGGTTGGTGCACGATATAGTGAAGGGGTAGGATAAGGGTTAGAGTGAATTTTGAAGTTTGATTTTGTTTTAAAATTAGTTTTAATTTTCAGGTGTATGTTTAAGTTTAGGATTCACGTTAAGCTTATGTTTAGGTTAAGTGTGAAATTTTCAGTTAGGATTGTGATTAGAGATAAGTGTAGTTGTGAGGTTAAGTTTACGATCAGTGCTGGTTAGGGTGATGGCCAAGATGATGTTGACGCCCAGGGTAAGTTTTAGGGTTACGCTTAGGGATTTTGGTTATGTTCATGGTTCATGTTCTAAGTAGATTTTGTTTTATGTTTATGGTTAGGGTTTGCTTTAACTCCAGGGTAAGGGTGTAAACTGGGGTAGAATTCATGGTTAATGTTAGAGAATAGGCCAGGTGTAGGGTTAGACTTTGGGCTAGGGATATTGTTAAGATTCCATTATTAGTTCCTTTGAAACATAGGGTAAGGTTTGGGTTTAGGGTTCACTTATGACTAAGTTCAGTATTTGGTTCGTCATCGAGTTAGCTATTGTGTTTGGGATAGTTTTAATACTTATTCCTTTTTTTTTATTTTTGCCACCATATTGGCATTTGAGATCATCAAAAGTGGTTTTCAACTTTCCATTTACCTAGAAGCAGCAATGGGGCCTGAACTCACAAAGTCTATTCAAATGCTCATCATAGATCTCACTACTCAGGTTTCTCTCAGTTTTTCAAGAAAGCTTTTCAACTCTCAAATCTCTTTACAGTTACCAGATCAGGATTGAGAGGATGACTTCCCATCAAGATACCAATCACAAATGCCAGCCACTTTATTCCTTCTTCCCTGACCACAAAGGACAATCACCTATGAAATGCATAATAATGCGCATGAATCTCTTTTTCCCATTATCTCAAGTTTCCATTCTGTATTTTAGTTGTGTAATAGTATTTCTGAAATACTTACTATAATCTGAGTAGAATACAACTCATAAATAAAAAAGAATACCAGAGGCTTCTATTTTAAATATTCTAGATGGCATGCACGCATAATTACTCTAGTATTTTGAAGAGTCAATTTTAAAACACAATCAAAGTGCATTGTTTGCTTGCTGACCCCACCCCTTGCCGCCTCCCTTCTTCAATTAGGAAAACGTTTCAGTGGTGTGAATACAGTTATAGAAGGTGATGCCCCTGCTAAATATACGCTCACCTATCTCACAGAGCATACAGAGAGACAGTAAGTTGAGTTCATGTTATACACACCTAAAATTCCTCAGCAAGAGAACGGCTGCCTGTTCATCATGTATTATCATCCCAGGCACACAACCACTAAGTATTGGGTAAAACTGACAAAAGTACGTATGTAATTGACCAGAACAAACCACCCTTTTAATCTGATTTATCTGGGATCAAGCAATGGTTTGAAATAAGTATGAAGTGATGCATCAAAATTATCCATTGAAAACCTCAGAACCCTGGTAAGAGCAGAGGCTTGGAGCAGCGCTTTGGCGCCAACAGGGCGCCCTTGGACCGCCTACTTCCAGGCTGATGAAGGCGGACTGCCCTTGCAGGTCGCCCCCACCCTTTGCAATGGAAAGAGGAAGGCCCCAGTGACCTATAATCAGAACATTGGCTGACCGCGACGTCACAGTTGCAGGGCCAGCCAATCGGGGCCCCGAGGCTCTATCAAGGGTTATGATGTCTTGAGGACCCAGAGCCAAACAGGAAACAATAGAACTGTCAGGATTGTGAGTTCCACAATGCGATGCTGTGGGGAGCTGTGACCCTGGGAGAGGTTAGATGTAAGTTTAGGACTTGTGTTAAGGTTGATATTCTGCGCAGCATCCGCTTTGGTGTTAGCCTTAGAGTTAGCTTTGAGGTTAGAGGTATTGTTAAAACTGTGGTTAGTGTTCAGTGTATGTAGAGTTGGGGGTGAGATGTAGGTGTACTATTGTGGTTATGATTAATATAAGGATCCATCTTTAGTTAGGCTATGTGTTACGTATCAGGTTAGGTTCAGGGCTAGAGTTTGCATTGGGTTAGAAGATGTTTTGACGTTACGGTATTAAAAACATTGAAATGAGAACTCTGGGTAGAAGGGCTACTGATAGAGTGAGGTAATGTTTGAGGATAGAGTTAGGTTTTGTGTTAGGCATATCCTTGTTTTAGGGTTTGGGAGAATTAATGATTAGGGGTAGTTATATACTTAGGCTTTGAGTTACCTTTGAGGTTGGACTTAGGTTTTAAGATAGGGTAGGAGAAGGGCCGGTTTAAAGATGCGGTGCAGATTTCTGTTTATGATTCGGTTTTTAGGATTAGGGTGCGATTTAGCTTTGAGGTCAGCGTTGGTTTTCACTTCGAGTAGGGGTTGGGTTTCGAGTAAAAGCGAGTATGTGTTCCTTTCAGGGATAGTGTTATAGGAAGGCTCAGATTTTCCACTAGGGCTCTGTTTAGCGTTCGTTTTCAGTTTAGGATAATTTCTTGAGTATATTATGAGATTAAGAGTTAGGGTTCAGTTTACAGTAAAGCTGAGGGATCTGTTTTAAATTAGGTTTGGATTTGGTGTTCGATTAGGTTTAGGGTTTCTTTGTAATTTAGGCCAGATTTATGGTTTGAGTTTTTTATTTATGTATTAAATTAATGACAGTGACATTGATTAGTAACACTACATTTCCAGTGTGCATTTCTATAATACATAATTCATATTCATATATTGCATTGTGCGTTCGGCACCCAGAGTCACTTCTTCCTTCCCCCTATATTTGACTCACCCCTTTCCTCTTCTACCACTTCTCTTTTTCCTTACTTTCTTACAACCACTAATGTGTTGTCTGTATTTATTTGTTTTTAGATTTTTCTTTATCACTTTCACTATGACATACCAAGAATGAGTGAAGTTCTATGGTTCTGAGCTATTTCTATTTGATTTATTTCCCTTAGTATGGTAATCTCCAGACCCATCCATGTTGTCACAATTGGCAGTGTTTCATCTTTATTTCTCAGCGAGTAGTGTTTCACTGGGTGTTTGTACCACATCTCCTGCATCCAATCAATTGTTGAAGAACATGTTGGTTGTTGATATGTTTTGACCACCCAAACTTGTACTGCAAGTAACACTGGGGTATGTATACCTCTATGAGTACATGTTTTCAGATTTGGAAGATGGATACCCTGAGAAGTGATTGCTTGGTTGTATGGTATATTTATTCTTAACATTCTGGGGAACCGCTGTACTGTTTTCCATCTTTGCTGCCAAATGACATGCCCACCTGCAGCATATGAGAGTTCTTTATTCCCACAGCCTCTCCAACACTCGTTATTACTTGTCTTGTGGATCATAGCCTTTCTATTAATAACAGGTATGAAGTGGTTGTTCATGGCATTTTTGTAATAGCCAGTGTACTTAAACATTTTGTATGTATCTCTTGGGTGTTTGATTAATCGGTCTTCTTGGGGAAAGTGTCTGTCCCAGTCCTGTGCCCATGTGTTCATGGGATTGTTTGTCTGTTATTGAGTTCTAGGAGTTATTTATATAGTGTAAGTTTTAACCCCCTTGCAGTCATTGCTTGCAACTGTCTTCTCCCACTCTGTCGGTAGCCTTTTTGTTTCTTGATGGTTTCTTTGGCTATGCAGAAGTTTTACATTGGGTACACTCCCATTCATTTCTTTTGACTTTTAATTTCCTTTCCTTTGAGCTAACATTCATCAAACTCTTTCTGAAGGAAGGTCTACAGGTTTAGGACCTACGCTTTCTTCTATGCAATTTATCATTATTGGTAGCATGTTTAGGTCTTTGGTCCAGTTTTATTTAATTTTGGTATATGTTGAAAACTGTCCGTCTAGTTTCATTCTTTTGCATGTGATATTCTCTATGCCCTAGCATAGTTTATGGAAAATTGATTCTTTGCTTCATGTTATATTTTTTGCTTTCCATAAAAAATAATCTTCACATATATATGTGGGATTAATTCTGGGTTTTCAGTTTACTTCATTGGTGTGTGTGTTCCTATATTTCTGCCAATATCCTGCTGCTTATATTATTGTCATTGTGTGTTATAGATTGAGTTCAAAGAGTGTGAAACCTTCACAATTATTGTTTTGTTCCTTCGAATGCCTTTGGTTTTTTGGGATCTCTTTAGATTCCATACAAATCTGTTGATGTTTTTTTTGAAATTTTTCAAAAAACTGTCATTGGAATTTTGATGCGGATGGCATTAAATCTGTACATTGCTTTCTGTATCATGACCATTTCAGTGATATTCATTCGTCCCATTTATGATTATAAAATCTCTGCATTTCTTTGTGCCTTCTTCAATTTTTTTTCAGCGTTTATTTATTTATTTATTTATATATTTCTATTCATTTTTATTGATAGACTTATTGGTGTGACATCTGTCAGAAAGGATTTCATACGTTTCAGGCATACAATTCTACTGTGCATTGTCAACTTGATGTATAATCAGTTCACCAACTAATGCGACGTCTCTTTACATCACCTTTTATTTAGCTTAGCCCCTTCCTCTCCCAGTCCCTCCCTTTTCTCCTCTCCCTAACCCACTCATCCCCAAATAATCATTAAATCATTGATTGTGTCCATGGGTTATTTGTTTGTTCATTTCGTTTTTTCTTTGCTTTCAGTTTTATATTCCACATATGAGTGATGTCATACTGTTCTTTGATTTTTCTGTGTTGGTGATTTCCCTAAGCATGATGATCTCCAGTTCCATCCGTGTTGTTGCAAATGACAATATTTCGTCTTTTCTTATAGCTGAGTAATATTCCATCAAACATTAACTCAAAATAGATTAAAGACCTTCATAAAAGACCTGTAACAATACACTCTATAGAAGAATACATTGGTACTAAACTTATAGACCAAGGACTCAAGGAAGATTCATGAACCGGTCCTGAAAGGCAAGGGAAGTATAAGCAAAAATAAATGAATGGGACTATATCAACCTCAAAAGCTTCTGCAAAGCAAAAGAAAACTTCAATTTCTTTTAACAGGTCCATCCGTGTTGTTGCAAATGACAATATTACATCTTTTCTTATAGCTGAGTAATATTCCATCAGAATTTAACTCAAAATAGATTAAAGACCTTCCTATAAGACCTATAACAATACCCTGTATAGAAGAAGACATTGATACTAAATTTATCGACCTAGGACTCAAGGAAGATTCATGAACCGGTCCTCAAATGCAAGGGAATTATAAGCAAAAATAAATGAATGGGACTATATCAAACTCAAAAGCTTCTGCAAAGCAAAAGAAAACTTCAATTTCTTTTAATATCTTGTGTTTGTCAGAGTATAGGACCCTTTGCCCCTGTGTTAAGTTTCTTCGCAGCTTTGAAGTTAAGGTTAACATACAAATTAGGGTATGTGTTGGACTGATCTTTAGGGTTATTGCTCTTTTTAGGTGGGTGGTATCAGTTAGAGTCAGAGTTATAACTAAGGTTAGGGTTAGCGTTCAGTTGGTCCTTAAAATTAGGGTTAAGGTTAGGGTTATTTGACTTTTGAAGTTCGGGTTTCACTCTCAATTACTGTTATGATTAGGCTTAGTGTTATTTCTAGATTTTGGTTTAAGGGAAAGCACGGGTTATGTAATGGGTAGGTTTAGGTATGTGCTTAGTTTCTGATGAGGTTAGAAACCATGTTATGTTCAGGTAACTAGCTATGGTTCGAATAATATTTATGGTTAGGTTTAGGGTTAGAGTTAGGTTTGAGGTTATTTTTTTAGTTTTTAATTAGTTTTGGTGTAGGTTCAAGACCAAGATAGGGGCTCTAGGGAAGCCTTACTTTAGCTTTAGGTAGACGTTTTGGTTTAGATTTTGTGTTAGGCTAAGGGTTAAAGATACGTTTAAGTTTGATTTTATCATTAGGGTTAGCAGTAGAACAAAATGTCCGATTGTGTTTAAGGTTATATTTTGTGTTTAAGTTTAGGTCTTTTTTTTTTATTCATAGTTCGATTGAGTCCTAGGTATGAAGTACTGTTTTACCGTAAGATTGAGGCAGGGATTGGATCTGAATTGGGGATAAAGTTACGGTTAGGGTAAGGGATGTTTTTAGGCTTATGTTTACAGTAATATATTAAGGGTTATATATTAAGTTAAGTTTAAGTTGAGGTTTTGCGTTTGGTATGAGAGTGGGGTTAGATTTGTGTTTCGCTTTAGGGTCCAGATTACACTTAGGTTTATGTTTTGAGTAAGCTTCAAGTTAGGAAAATGTTAGAATGAGTTTAGGTTCAGAACTGATTTTGTGATATTGGTTAGTGTTAGTGTAGGATAAGATTAATTTGTGAGTTTAGGATTAAAATTTAAAATGAATTTTTTTGACTAAGATTTAGGTTTGAGGTTATGTTTTTAATTAAGTATAAGGATAGTGTTAGGTTCATTTTACACTCTAGGTTTAGGGGTAAGGCTGAGTTTATGATTAGTGTTATGGATAGGGTTCTTGTTATGTTTCCATTTAAAGTTTTGATTGAGGTTGTGATTAAATTTAAGGTTACTGTTAAGATTCTTCTTACCATTGTTTTATGGCTTACTTTGAAATTGGGATTAGGATTAGTGTTCTTTGTAGGTTATACGCTGGGATTATGGTTGGTGCACGATGTAGTGAAGGGGTAGGATGAGGGTTAGAGTGAGGTGTGAAGTTCGATTTTGGGTTAAAATTACTTTAAGTTTCAGGTGTATGTTTAGGTTTAGCACTCCCATTAAGCTTAAGTTTAGGGTAAGTGTGAAACTTTCAATTTGAATTGTGATTAGAGATAAGGTTAGTTGTGAGTTTAAGTTTATGATCAGGTGCTGGGTAGGGTGAGGGCCAAGATCATGTTGACGCCCAGGGTTAGGTTTAGGGTTACGCTTGGGGATTTTGGTTATGTTCATGGTTCATGTTCCAAGTAGATTTTTATTTATGTTTAAGGTTAGGGTTTACTTTGACTCCAGGGTAAGGGTGTAAATTAGGATTGAGTTCATGGTTAATGTTAGAGAATAGGCCAGGTTTAGGGTTAGACTTAAAACTAGGGATAAGTTTAAGATTCCATTATGAGTTCCTTTGAAACTTAGGATAAGTTTTGGGTTTAGGGTACACTTATGACTAAGTTTAGTGTTAGGTTCGTCATTGAGTTAGGTATTGTGTTTGGGATAGTTTTAATATTTATTCCATTTTTTTTTAAATTTTTGCAACCACATTGGCATTTGAGATCATCAAAAGTGTTTTTCAACTTTCCATTTACCTAGAAACAGCAATGGGGCTGGACGCACATAGTCTATTCAAATGCTCATCATAGATCTCACTAGTCAGTCTTCTCTCAGGTTTTCAAGAATAACTTCTCAACTCTCAAATCTCTTTACAGTTATCAGATCAGGATTGGGAGTATGACTTCCCACCAAGATACCAAACACATGTGCCAGCCTCTTCCTTCCTTCATCCCTGACCACAAAGGACAATCACCTATGAAATGCATAATAATGCGCATGAATCTCTTTTTCCCATTATCTCAAGGTTCCATTCTGTATTTTAGTTGTGTAAAAGTCTTTCTGAAATACTTACTATAATCCTGAGTAGATTAAAAATCATAAATAAAAAAAATACCACAGGCTTCTATTTTAAATATTCTAGAAGGCATGCACGCACAATCACTCTAGTATTTTGAACAGTCAATTGTAAATCATAATCAAAGTGCATTGTGTGCTTGCTGTCCCCACCCTCTGCCGCCTTCCTTCTTCACTTAGGAAAACAGTTCAGTGGTGTGAGTTCAATTGTAAGATGGGATGCCCCTGCTAAATATACGTTCACCTATCTCTCAGAACATACAGAGAGACAGTAAGTTGAGTTCATGTTATACACACCTAAAATTCCTCCGCAAGAGAATGGCAGCCTGTTCATCTTGTATTATGGTCCCAGGTACGTAACCAATAAGTATAGGGTAAAACAGACAAAAGTACGTACGTAATTGACGAGAACAAACCACCGTTTTACTCTGATTTATCTGGGATCAAGCAATGCCTAGAAATAGGTTTGAAGTGATGCATCAAAATTATCCATTTGAAAACCTCAGTACCCTGGTGAGAGCAGAGGCTTAGAGAGGCGGTGTGGCGCCAACAGGAGCGCCCTTGGGCCACCGGATCCCAGGCTACTGCAGGCAGCCCGCCCTTGCATGGAGCACCCACCTTCCATGATGGAAAGTGGAAAAGGCCAGGGACCTATAATCAGAAAATTGGCTGACCTCGTCGTCACAGTTGCAGGGCCAGAGACTTAGGGGCCCGAGGCTGTATCAAGGGTTATGATGTCTTGAGGCCCCAGAGCCAATCAGGAGACAATAGAACTGTCATGATTGTGAATTCCATAATGCGATGCAGTGGGGAGCTCTGACCCTAGGATAGGTTTAGAGGTAAGTTTAGGACTTGTGTTAAGGATGAGATTCTGCGCAGCTTCAGCTTTGGTGTTAGCCTTAGAGTTAGCTTTGAGGTTAGAGGTTTTGTTAAAATTGTCATTAGTGTTCAGGGTATGTGAAATTGGGGGTGAGAGGTATGTGTACAATTGTGGTTATGATTTGTGCAAGTGTCCATCTTTGAGATAGGCTATGTGTTAAATTTCAGGTGAGATTCAGGGGTAGAGTTTGGACTGGGTTAGAAGAAGCTTTGAAGTTATGGCATTAAGAACATTGAAATGAGAACTCTGGGTAGAAGGGCTATTGATAGAGTGAGGTAAAGGTTGAGGATAGAGATAGACATTTTCCTTAGGTATAGACTTGGGTTAGGGTTTAGGTGAGTTAATGATTAAAGGTAGTTATATACATAAGCTTCGTGTTACCTTTGAGGTTGGTGTTAGGTTTTAAGATAGGGTAGGAGAAGGGCCGATTTAATGATGCGGTGCAGATTTCAGGTTATTATTCGGATTTTAGGATTAGGGTGAGATTTAGCTTGGAGGTCGGGGTTGATTTTCCATTCCAGTTGCGGTTGGCTTTCCAATAAAAGCAAGTATGGATACCTTTCAGGGATAGTGTTATAGGAAGGCTCAGGTTTTGCACTAGGGCTCGGATTAGCATTAGATTTCAGTTCAGGATTATTTCTGGAGTATATTATGACATTTACAGTTACGGTTCTGTTTATAGTAAAGCTGAGGATTCTGTTTTAAATGAGGTTTGGATTTGGTGTTGGATTAGGTTTGGGGTTTCTTTGTAATTTAGGCCAGGTTTATGGTTTGAGTTTTTTTTTATGTAATAATTAATGACAGTGACAATGATTAGTAACATTACATTTCTAGTGTGCTTTTGTATAATACATAATTCATATTCATATATTGTATTTTGGCTTCAGAACCCAGAGTCACTTCTTCCTTCCCCCTATATTTGACCGACCCCTTTCCGCTTCTACCACCTCTCTTTTTCCTTACTTTCTTGCAACCAATAATGTGTTGTCTGTATTTATGAGTTTTTGAATTTTTCTTTGTTGCTTTCATTTTTACATCTCAAGAAGGAGTGAAGTTCTATGGTTTCGAGCTATTTCTATTTGATTTATATACCTTAGCATGGTAATTTCCAGACCCATCCATTTTGTCACAATCGGCAGTGTTTCATCTTTATTTCTGGGCAAGTAGTGTTTCACTGGGTGTTTGTACCACATCTCCTGCATCCAATCAATTGTTGAAGAACATGTTGGTTGTTGATAAGTCTTGACCACCATCACTTGTACTGCAAGGAACACATGGGTATGTATATTTCTCTCAGTACATGTTTTCAGATTTGGAGAGTGGATACCCAGAGAAGGGGTTGCTTGGTTGTATGGTATATTTATTCTTAACATTCTGGGTAATCTCTGTACTGTTTTCCATCATTGCTGCCTGTTGACATGCCCACCTGCAACATATGAGAGTTCTTTATTCCCCCAGCCTCCCCAACACTCATTATTACTTGTCTTGTGGATGATAGCCTTTCTATTAAAAACAGGTATGATATGGTATTTCTTGGCATTTCTCTAATAGCCAGTGTACTTAAACATTTTGTATATTTCTCTTGGGTGTTTGATTAATCTGTCTTCTTGGGGAAAGTGTCTGTACAAGTCCTGTGCCCATGTGTTCATGGGATTCGTTTTTTGTCTGTTGTTGAGTTCTAGGAGTTTTTTATATAGTTTAGGTTTTAACCCCTTTTCAGTCATTGCTTGTAAATGTCTTCTCCCACTCTGTCGGTAGCCTTTTCATTTCTTGATGGTTTCATTGGTTATGCAGAAGCTTTTACATTGGGTACACTCCCATTCATTTCTTTTGACCTTTACTTCCCTTGCCTTTGATGTAACATTCATCAAACTCTTTTTGAAGCAAGGTGTACAGGTTTGGGACCTACGTTTTCTTCTTTGCAATTTATCATTATTGGTAGCATGTTTAAGTATTTGGTCCAGTATTACTTAATTTTGGTATATGTTGAAAACTGTCAGTGTAGTTTCATTCTTTTGCATGTGATATTCTCTATGCCCTAGCACCGTTTATTGAAAATGGATTCTTTGGTTCATGTTATATTTTTGGCTTTCCATAAAAAACAATCTTCACATATATATGTGGGACTACTTCTGTGTTTTCAGTTCTTCTTCCTTGGTTTTTTTGTGCCTATATTTCTGCCAATACGCTGCTGCTTATATTATTGTCATAGTGTGTTGCAGATTGAAGCCAAAGAGTGTAAAACCTTCACCATTTTTTTTTCCTTCAGATGCCTGTGGTTATTTGGGGTCTCTTTAGATTCCATAGAAATCTTTTGATGTTTTTCGTGAAATTTTTCAAAATACTATCATTGGAATTTTGATGGGGATGGCATTAAATCTGTTCATTGCTTTGTGTAACCTGACCATTTCAATGAGGTTCATTCGTCCCATTTATGAATATAAAATCTCTGCATTTCTTTGTGTCTACTTCAATTTCTTTTTTTCCCAGCGTTTATTTATTTATTTATTTATTTATTTCTCTTTATTTTTATTGATAGACATATTGGTGTGACATCTGTCTGGAAGGATTTCATAGTTTTCAGGCATACAATTCTACTGTGCATTGACAACTTGATGTATAAACAGATCACCACCTAATGCGACGTCTCTTTACATCACCTTATATTTAGCTTCGCCCCCTCCTTTCCCAGCCCCTCCCTTTTCTCCCGTCTCTTACCCACTCGTCCTCAAATAAACATTAAACTATCTATTGTGTCCATGGGTTATTTGTTTGTTCATTTCGTTTTTTCTTTTCTTTCAGTTTTATATTCCACATATGAGTAAAGTCATACAGTTCTTTGATTTTTCTGTGTGGCTTGTTTCCCTAAGCATGATGATCTCCAGGTCCATCCGTGTTGTTGTAAATGACAATATTTCATCTTTTCTTATAGCTGAGTAATATTCCATCAAAAATAAACTCAAAATAGATTAAAGACCTTCATATAAGACCTGTAACAATACACTGCATAGAAGAAGACATTGGTACTAAACTTATAGACCTAGCACTCAAGGAAGACTTCATGACCCGGTCCTCAAAGGCCCGGGAAGTATAAGCAAAAATAAAGGAATGGGACTATATCAAACTGAAAAGCTTCTGCAAAGCAAAATAAAACTTCAATATCTTTTAACCGGACCATCCGTGTTATTGCAAATGACAATATTACAACTTTCCTTATAGCTGAGTAATATTCCATCAAAAATTAAGTGAAAAGAGATTAAAGACCTTAATATAAGACCTATAACAATACACTGCATAGAAGAAGACATTGGTACTAAACTTATAGACCTAGGACTCAAGGAACACTTCATGAACCAGTCCTCAAAGGCAAGGGAAGTATAAGCAAAAATAAATGAATGGGACTATATCAAACTCCAAAGCTTTTGCAGAGCAAAAGAAAACTTCAATTTCTTTAAACATCTTGTGTTTGTCAGAGTATAGGTCCCTCAGACCCTGTGTTAAGTTTCTTCTCAGCGTTGAGGTTAGCGTGAACATACAAATTAGGGTATGTGTTGGACTGATCTTTAGGGTTATTGCTCTTTTTAGGTGTGTGGTATCAGTTAGAGTCAGAGTTATAACTAAGGATAGGGTTACCGTTCAGTTGGTCATTAGAATTAGGGTTAAGATTAGGGTTATATTGACTTTTGAATTTCGGGTTTCACTCTCAATTACTGTTATGATTAGGCTTAGTGTTATTTCTAGAATTTGGTTTAAGGGAAAGCACGGGTTATATAATGGGTAGGTTCAGGTATGTGCTTAGTTTCTGATGAGGTTAGAAACCATGTTAGGTTCAGGTTACTAGCTATGGTTAGCATAATATTTAATGTTAGATTTAGGGTTAGAGTTAGGTTTGAGGTTATATTTTTAGTTTTTAATTAGGTTTGGGTTAGGTTTAAGACCAATATAGGGGTTGTAGAGTAGCTTAGCTTTAGCTAAAGGTAGAGGTTATGGTTTAGTTTTTGAATTAGGGTAAGGGTTAAAGATAAGGTTAGGTTTTTTTATATATTTATTCATTTATTTAATTTTATTTTATTTTTAATTCATTTTTATTGTTAGACTTATTTGGGTGACATCTGTTAGCAAGGATTACATAGGTTTTAGGCATACATTTCTACAGTGCATTGTCAACTTGATGTATAATAAGTTCACCACCTAATGTGACTTCTCTTTCCCTCACCTTATACTTAGCTTCCCCCATCCTCTCCCAACCCCTCCCCTTTCTCCCCTCCCTAACCCACTCGTCCCCAAATAAACAATAAATTATGGATTGTGTTCATGGGTTATTTGTTTGTTCATTTCTTTTTTTCTTTGCTTTCAGTTTTATATTCCGCATATGAGTGAAGTCATACAGTTCTTTGATATTTCTCTGTGGCTTTTTTCCCTAAGCATGATGATCTCCAGGTCCATCCGTGTTTTTGCAAATGACAATATTTCATCTTTTCTTATAGCTCAGTAATATGCCATCAAAAATTAACTCAAAATAGATTAAAGACCTTCATGTAAGACCTGTAACAATACACTGTATAGAAGAAGACATTGGTCCTAAACTTATAGACCTAGGAATCAAGGAAGACTTCATGACCCGGTCCTCAAAGGCCATGGAAGTATAAGCAAAAATAAATGAATGGGACTATACCATACTCAAAAGCTTCTGCAAAGCAAAAGAAAACTTCTATTTCTTTTAACCGGTCCATCCTTGTTATTGCAAATGACAATATTACATCTTTTTTTATAGCTGTGTAATATTCCATCAGAAATTAACTCAAAATAGATTAAAGACCTTCATATAAGACCTGTAACAATACAGTGTATAGAAGAAGACATTGGTAATAAACCTATAGACCTAGGACTCAAGGAAGACTTCATGAATCGGTCCTCAAAGGCAAGGGATGTATAAGCAAAAATAAATGAATGGGACTATATCAAACTCAAAAGCTTCTGCAAAGCAAAAGAAAACTTCAATTTCTTTTAACATCTTGTGTTTGTCAGAGTATAGGACCCTCAGACCCTGTGTTAAGTTTCTTCTCAGCGTTGAGGTTAGGGTTAACATACAAATTAGGGTATGTGTTGGACTGATCTTTAGGGTTATTGCTCTTTTTAGGTGGGTGGTATCAGTTTGAGTCAGAGTGATAACTCAGGGTAGGGTTAGCGTTCAGTTGGTCATTAGAATTACGGTTAAGATAGGTTTATATTGACTTTTGAAGTTCGGGTTTCACTCTCAATTACTGTTATGATTTGTCTTAGTTTTATTTCTAGAATTTGGTTTAAGGGAAAGCACGGGTTATGTCATGGGTAGTTTTAGGCTTGTGCTTAGTTTCTGATGCGGTTAGAAACCATGTTAGGTTCAAGTAACTAGCTATGTTTAGCATAATATTTAGGGTTAGGGTTAGGGTTAGAGTTAGATTTGAGGTTATTTTTTTAGTGTTTATTTAGGGTGGTGTAGGTTTAAAACCAACATAGGGGCTGTATGGAAGCTTAGCTTTAGTTTTAGGTAGAAGTTATTGTTTAGATTTTGAGTTACACTAAGGGTTATAGATAAGGTTAGGTTTGATTTTTTTATTAGGAATAGTAGTAGAACAAAAGGTCCGATTGTATTTAAAGTTAGATTTTGTGTTTAAGTTTAGGTCTTTTTTTTTATTCATGGTTCATTTGAGAGGTTAGTAAGAAGTAGTGTTTTATGGTAAGCTTTGAGACAGGGATTGGCTCTGAATTGGGGATAAAGTTAGGGTTAGAGTGAGGGCTGTGGTTAGGGTTAGGTTTACAGTTATATATTAAGGGTTATGTTTTAAGTTAAGTTTAAGGTGAGGTTTTGAGTTTGGTATGAGAGTGGGGTTAGATTTGTGTTTCCATTTAGTGGCCAGATAGCATTTAGGATTACGTTTTGAGTAAGCTTCAAGTTAGGTAAATATTAGAATGAGTTTAGGTTAAGAACTGATTTTGTGATGATGGTTAGTGTTAGTGTAGGATAACAATAAATTGTGAGATTAGGATGAAAATTTAAAACGAATTTTCTTGACTACGGTTGAGGTTTGAGGTTATGTTTTTAATTAAGTATAGGGATATTTTTAGGTGCATTTTACAGTCTAGGTTTAGGCGTAAGGCTGAGTTTATGATTAGTGTTATGGATATGGTTCTTGTTATGTTTCCAGTTAAAGTTTGGGTTGAGGTTGTGATTAAATTTAAGGTTACTGTTAAGATTATGCTAACTATTGTTTTATGGTTTACTTTCAAATTAGGATTATGTTTAGTGTTCTTTGTAGGTTATATGCTGGGGTTACGGTTGGTGCACGATGTAGTGAAGGGGTAGGATGAGGATTAGAGTGAGGTGTGAAGTTCGATTTTGGGTTAAAATTACTTTTAAGTTTCAGGTGTATGTTTAGGTTTAGGACTCCCTTTTAGCTTTGGTTTAGCGTAAGTGTGAAGCTTTCAGTTAGGAGAGTGATTAGAGATAAGGTTAGTTGTGAGGTTATGTTTACGATCAGGTGCTGGTAAGGGTTAGGGCCAAGATGATGTTGATGCCAAGGGTTAGGTTTAGGGTTACGCTTAGGGATTTTGGGTATGTTCATGGTTCATTTTCCACGGAGATTTTGTTTCAGGTTTAGGGTTAGGGTTTGCTTTGACTCCAGGGGAAAGGTGTAAATTGGGATTGAGTTCATGGCTAATGTTAGAGAATAGACCAGGTTTAGGGTTAGATTTAAAGCTAGGGATGAGGTAAGATTCCATTATGAGTTCCTTTGAAACTTAGGGTAAGGTTTGGGTTTAGGGTTCACTTATGACTAAGTTTAGTGTTAGGTTCGTCATTGAGTTAGGTATTGTGTTTGGGATAGTTTTAATACTTATTCCTTTTTTTTTAAATTTTTGCCACCACATTGGCATTTGAGATCATCAAAACTGTTTTTCAACTTTCCATTTACCTAGAATCAACAATGGGGCCTGAACGC
>PVJL010018256.1:0-16381 GCA_004026885.1 Lyroderma lyra
AGTGCTGCAATGAACATTGGGGTACATAAGTCTTTGCGGACAAAGGTTTTCAAGTTCTTTGGGTAGATCCCCAGAAGGGGGATTGCTGGGTCAAATGGTAGCTCCATTCCCAATTTTCTGAGGAACCTCCACACTGCCTTCCACAGTGGTTGTACCAGTTTGCACTCCCACCAGCAGTGTATCTTCTCCCTCTTAAAGAGAGGTCCTGTTAACATTTCATATAATACTGCTTTCCTGCCCTTTGATTCTAGTGATAGCTTTGCAAGGTAATGTTTGTAGGTCCTTACTTTTTATTACTTTAGATATTTTGTGCCAATGCCATCTGGCCTGCAAAGTTTCTGTTGAGGAATCAGCTGACAGTCTTAGGGAGCTCCCTTATAGGTAACTAACTGCTTTTCTCTTGCTTTTAAGATTTTTGTCTTTGTCTTTGACCTTTGGTATTTTAATTATGACATGTCTTGGTGTGGACTTGTTTGGGTTCATCTTGTCTGGGACTCTCTGTGCTTCCTGGACTTCTATGTCTATTTCCTTTGCCAGGTGAGGGGAGTTTTCCATCATTATTTCTTCAAATAGGTTTTTAATTTCTTGCTCTCTCTCTCTTTTCCTTCTGGTACCCCTATGATGCAAATGCTGGTATGCTTAATGTTGTCACAGAAGCCCCTTATGCTATCTCTATTTTGTTTTGGATTTTTGTTTCTTTTTGCTGATCTAATTGGGTGTTTTCTGCTACTTCATTTTATAAATCATCTATTCAATACTCTGCTTCATCTAATCTACTGTTGATTCCATCTAATGTATTCTTCATTTCACTTATATATTCTTCATTTCCATTTTTTTGTTTGTTTTGTTTTCTATCTCTATTTTTATGTTTTCTATCTCTTTGTTGAAGTTCTCCCTGGAATCATTGAGCCATCCTCATTACCAGTGTTCGGAACTCTGTGTCTAATAGATTGCTTGTCTCTGTTCTGTTTAGTTCTTTTTCTGGAGCTTTTTTCTGTTCTTTCATTTGGGGCATGTGTTTTTGTCTCCCCATTTTTGCTGGTTCCCTGTGTTTGTTTTTCTGTATTAAGTAAAGCTACTACGTCTCCTGGTCTTCATAGAGTTGCCTTACGTAGTAAGTGTTCTGTGGGGCTCAATGGCACAGTCTTTCTGGTCACCACAGATGGAAGCTCCAGGCTTATTCCTTGTGTGGGCTCTGTATGCCCTCCTGTTTAAATTGAACCTTGGTTGCTGTTTGCACATCAATGGGAGGGATTGACCCTCAGGGTGATTGGTTGTGAAAACTGGCCATTACTACAGTGGTGGAGTTGTGGTGCAAGAGTTGACCTTATAGAGAAGGTTTCACTGTAGCAGAGCTCTGGTGTCTGTCCAGCATGCCCCTTAAATGTTTCATCCTTGAAGGTGGCTGGGTGACACTCCACTGTGTCTGAAGCTGGCTACTGGGTGTGCTGGTACTGGGGCCTCCTGGGAAGGGCCCTGCAGCAGGCCAAGTTAATTGCAGCCTGTGTCCTTCTTGGGCCACCTGGCATGAACCACAAAGCAATCCATAGATGGACAGCATCCACACTAAGCTTGAAGGTGCCTGGGGAGAATGAGCCTCCATCAGAGGCTGGCTGCCACTAATGTCAGTTTTAGGGCAGCTCATCAAGAGGTATGAGATATGTTGAGGCATATGCTGCTTGTTTGGGGTTTGTGAATCTTTGGGAGGTTTTAGGAAAGTCTGTAGCACTAGCCAAGACAGGCCATTTGTATGGAAAAGCCACTAGCAGTGGCTTGTGTGGGTCTGCAAGTTTGGTGGGACGAGGTCTCAGGGAATCACCAGGGTGGAGCAAATGGTATTAACTAGCTTGATGAAGACTCAAATATGGAGTCTGTCTGTGTCTGCATTTTGGGTGGAGGGAGAGCTCAACAAAGAAACAATGGCCTCTGCCAGCTATTTTGACTGGGAGACAGCTGCCCCTTCAGTCCTCACCCTGAAGCCAGATAATTCAGTTCATCCTTGTATGTCTCTAGTGCCTTTCAAGCTGCTGCCCCAGTGATGGAGCTTAGAACAAGTAAGTAAGTTCATACATGGGCCCTTTAAAAGAAATGCCTGGAACCCAGCCACGCTACATCTCAAGCAGCCACAATCTCTTCTCATTTTCACAGCTAGATATTGTGGGAACTTCTCTTCCTGGCACTAGAACCCTGGGCTGGGAAGCCTAGTGAGGGGCTGGGAACCCTCGCTTTTTCGGAGGGACCTCTGCAGTCAAGACATACTAGTTCATCTGTATCCTTAGGGATGCATTACCATCCCAGAATGAATATATGGTAATACGTGGATGGAGTATTACCAACCCAGGATACTACCCTAACTTTGGTGTCTGAACTTTGTATTTGGGTTTCATTAAGTAGGCATGATTGATTGAATCATCACTCACATAACTGAACTCAATCTCCATCCCCTCTCTGCTCCCAGAGGTCAGGCTGATACCACATGGCTTATAGCCCCAACCCTCTAATCCTGTGGTTGGTCTTTCTGGCCTGGTTAGCCTCTATCCTGAGTTATTTTAGTAGTGGTCTGAAGGACCCACAACAAAGACACTCCTATGACTTGGAAAATTTCAAAGGTTTAGACATTACCTCCTAGGAACAGGGACAGAGGCCAACTAAATTCTTTCTCTTTTCCTTCCTTCCTTCCTTCCTTCCTTCCTTCCTTCCTTCCTTCCTTCCTTCTTTACCACAATACTGTAATCATACATAAGGAAAATAATTCCTTATTTTCATCAAATATCCAATAAATATTCTAATCTTTCTCATTATTTCATTTTTTAAAAAGTTGATTTCTACAAATCAGCATCCTAACAAGTTTCACATACTGTACTTGGTTGATATGTGTCTTAAATTTGTTTTAGCTTACAGGTTTCCTTTTCCTCTTTTTGTTTTTTGCACCTTATTGGTAAAGAAAATGAGTCATTTGTTCTATGGAGTCTACCACATTATGGATTTTGCATAAATTGCATAACCATAAAATTCATTCAGATACTACTTACATTTGACATATTTGAATTCATTTTGCTAGAGCAGACAGTTGAAACACATCTTGTGGTACAAATTTCACAGGCACAAGCAAGCACTTTAAAGACCTTTGTGAAATAGAGACTAGTTTAGTGAACTGCTTGGTAACTTGGAATCTCTGGAATATCTGTTCTTGTCTGTCCCTGATCCATTTCCCAAACTTAACTTCATGTCACTCTTATGTTATTATAATATATACTCCAGTGTTTGGAAAGTTCTAGGACTTTAAGGCCTATTTCTATATGACAGACATTTTGTTGAAGCCTTTTATTATCGTCCTGCCTGAGGGGATTTCTAAGAATAAAACAAACTGTTTTGTCTGTCTGTCAATTCCCATAAAGAGGTAAAGATTTGACGAAATAAGGCCCTTTTGAGGCATCCACTTTTATGAAATCTGGAAAAACAAAATTGGAATTCTGGCCAGATTGAGAATTGGATGTTTTAGGCCCAGATGAACTTCAAGTCAGGAAGGCACAGGTTTATAGAATTCAATTATAAAAAGCTCAACTAAATAAAACTGGCTCTGTCTCAAAAACAGACATGTCTTTTAAAAAAGGTATTTGAGAAGTACTCAGAGGCTAAAATGGGTGTGACTCATCTAATTCTGTTCCACCATAAAGGCATTGAAATTATGTCTTTCTACAGTATGGCATGCCATGAACAGTTCTATTCTATCCAAATGCATTTAATGGTAATGGTGAAAACTGAGCCCAAAATAAGCTCTGTAAAAGTTCATACTATCACTATTGTGTCAGGATTGATAGATCTATATGTCTTTTATCTAAAAGAGCTTCATTGACATGTTTAGCAGAGAAATTGGATCCCACAATGAGTATACATTAAGTGATCTTAATATATTTTCAAAGAGACAAGGCTAGATCTCACAGTGTGGCTTTAGTCCAGGTTTTTCTCCTGTTGACCATGCTGTTTGAGGATGGGATGGACACCATGACCATCCCATGAATCTTCTTGTGGCTAGAGGAGCCCTTCGCCAATGGGACTCCATGAGGTACTCTGACCAAATGCCAAGGTATTTGGCAGATTTAAAAAGAAGGTGTACAAACCGATCTGCCACAGTGCTAGAACTCAGAAACACTTATGCTCCCATATTCCAAACCCAGAACTCTCTCCATCCCAAGATCTGTCTTTCCATTAAATGTCCGGCAACATAGCTGTGAAGACCAGAGCACCAGGAAAGTTCCTTTTGAGGAGCACAGACTCTTCACCATGGTGGGTTTCAGGGTTGAGGTCAGTATTTCGTTCCTCTCTAGATCTCATCACTAGGATCTTCCTTTGACCACTAAGGCCAGCTTCTGAAGAACAGAAAGTTTGTTTACTATGGGCTTGGGACTGCCTTGTAGAGGGAGACTGCATACCTTGGAACAAGTTTTCAGAAGGAAGTGGAGCTCTGAATAGCTATTCCTTCAGATCAGAGTGGCTGGAAGCAATCCCACACTGGGGGCTAGAGCAAGCAAGGGGAGCCTTATAAGATAGCCCTGAAGAGTGGTGGAATATCATTTTGCCATGTGGCTCAGAGAAGAGGATGGAGTGCCTCATGAAAAGGCTGCCATGGTGAAATGTACACTGAGAAAGACTTTGGTTCTGGGAGTTCGTTGCCAAATGGAACTAGGTGGGATGTGGGAGTGAAGCTTTTGTGCTTTTCAATGCGTGTATACAAGACTGCCTTGGTTTAGGCTCTGAGGTGTTGCAATTTAGACTGTTGTTATTCTGGAAAGCTTTGCTAAGGGGAGCCTGGTAGGAGAGCTCTTTGTAGCAAGAACTCTTGGAAATTTTCTCCTCAGACTGCTCCAGTGCCACAGACTGTTTGGCCAGATTATTGGGGGTGTGGTTACAGAGAGCTCAAGAATGATTGTTCAGAGAGTTGGACTTTGGAAAATTCACTTTTTGCTTTTGTACATAAAGACTTGTGACTTTTATGCAAAGCAATTTGGCTGCCAATTTGGGCTGATAGCATTAGAACCTTTTTACAAGGCTTAGTCTATGATTCTTTTACCTTGACTTTGAAGGAGCCATTACTTTCTTCCATGTAGGGGATCCATGGCATAGTCTGCTCTCCTTTCACAGAGACCTGGTCTGCACTCAGCTTTGGGGCCACAGAATTTGGACTTCAGTATCCAGAAAAGTTTTCATGTAGTCCTTTCCAGTCTGACTCTTGTTTCTCTTAAGATCATAGCCTTCTGGTTTCATCTTTCCAGCCAACAGCACCTCCTTGATTTCAGCATTCCATTGCAATTTCTACAGCTTCTGCTCCTTATTTCTTCTTCCTTACCAGAACACATCTGTTCTTTCAGCTCCTTGTCTTTCTTCATTTCCAGTATCTCTTTAATCTTTGCTTATGTGTGTGTGTGTGTGTGTGTGTGTGTGTGTGTGTGTGTGTGGCATTCCTCCTGGTACTCGGCCATCTGCTCTGGCAAAGCCTTGCCAATAGCTTCTTTAAGTTTCTATAGAGGTTCATTCAAATGCATAAATTCCCCCTTACCCCAGCTCCCAGAGATGAAATTTTGAGCTAACAATATCAAGATGTTCTTGCTACAGGGCAGGAATAAACTCAGATGGCCATGCACCTCAGAATAGACCTGGCTGCTCAGCTTTCAGGTTTGTATCTCCATGCCCAATAGGATGCCACTAATATCCTGGGTGGAGAACTTCTGTTCATACTCTCCCTCAGTTTGAACCAGCTCCTCAATGTTCATCTCCAGGGGCACTGGCAGACCTTCAGGGATGGAAGAGAAGAACTGTCTAAGTTTCTGGGCCAATCCCACCCCACAGGAATCTGATAGCATCTATATCACAGAAGGGTCTTCCTTCTGGAGACTCACTAAGCATCTGCGTCAAGTCCCAATCAGTGACCTCATGAAGAAAACTATTGTCAAGAGTGGAAGTTTGAATCAAGTGTGGTAGGTGTTCATTCATTCCCACAGGATTATGCTCCTAGTGCCTGTTTTTCCTGGCCTATTCTTCTTTTTGAAATTTCATTAACATCTCATATCACTTAGATCCCTAAGAACATTTCTTATTCTTCTCCTTACCAGCACTGAGAGCTGTGAAACTAGTTTGGGAAAACCGGGCTCTGTTCACTTTTTATCCCTGTTGAAAGTGTCATCCTTTTTTCTGTTTATTTCTTTTTCTCTTCTCACCATCTTTCTTTAACTTCTTCTTCTTTGGTAATTTCCCTTCTTTTCTTTAATGAACTTATTGTCAGATTCTGATGTTTGTTGTAATTGTAGGTTCTCAAGTAAATGTAAGCTCTTCCTTGCTTTGAGGTCAGAGAAGCAGGAATAAGTTCATCAAATGCTTCAAGTCAAAACCAGTCAGTGGAAGAATCAGATCCATCATATTTAACCCCCATACAAATCAAGTCCTGTATTCAGTTTTTTCTATGATTCTTTTCATCCTTGTTTCAGGTTGAAGATGTCCCACTTTTTCCTGTGCACTCCTCACCAGACGTGGGTAGAAGAACACTGGGAAGCACTCATGCGAAACAAAATAGTGAGTGTGATCTAAACAGTTGTTGCAGCCAGCTTAGAATCTCAATGCTGTTCTGGCCTCCCAATATTCACTTGCCTGGATTTCTCTAAAAATATGGAATTTGGAGGCTCTGGGAGAGAGGTGAACTAGACCCTGGAGGTGTGGGGTTCTGACATGACTACAAATAAGTCTTGGCAGTTGTTAATTTTCAGCTTCTTTGTCACAAGTGTGACAGCATTATGGGCTACAAATGTTCCATCATTAGCTGGATGGGCCAGATGCACTGGCTGCAGCTCTAGTTATCCGCTGGGCCCTGAAGCAAGTCTATCAACAGTGGCCCATGTGGTTTCACAGTCCACATCCACAGATCAAACATTTCCCATGAGAATCAGGAAAGAGGAGAAATTTCAACTCAAGGTCTATGAAACATCTCAGGGGACAGCAGCGTGGCTTGCAGTTAATGCCCTGGGAGAAGTTGGAGATCTGGCTTTTTCAAAACCTACCATTAAAAAAAAAAGCCACTCACTGAAAACTCAATGATAAGAAAACAAACAACCCAATTAAAAAACGAATGAAAGATCTGAACAGACACCTCGCCAAAGAAAATATATAGATGGTAAATAAGCATATGAAAAGATGGTCAACATTATATGTCATTAGGAAACTGTAAATAAAAACAGCAGTGAGATACCATTACATATCTTTTAGAATGACCAAAATCCAGAAAACTTGCAGAACCAAATGCTGGCAAGGATGTGGAGCAACAGGAACTCTCTCACTCATTGTTGGTGGAAATGCAAAATGGTACAAACACTCTGAAAGATGGTTTGGTATTTCTTATATAACTAAACATACTCTTACCATATGATCCAGCAGTCATACTTCTTGGTATTTATTCAGAAAAGTTGAAAACTTACATCCACAAGCCTGCACATGTATGTTTGTGGTAGCTTTATTCATAATTGCCAAAACTTGGAAGCAAAGAAGCTGTCCTTCTATAGGTGAATGGATAAATAAACTGTGGTACATCTACAATTGAGTATTATTCAGTGCTTAAAAAAATAACTATCAAGCCATGAAAAGACATGGAGAAAATTTAAATGCATGTTGCTAAGTGAAAGAAGCAATTGTGAAAAGGGTACACACTGTAATTCCAATTATACATTGTCCTAGAAAAGGCAAAACTATGGAGACAGTAAAAAGATCGGTGGTTGCCAGGGATTGGGGAGCAAAGAGGGATGAATAGGTGGAACACAAAGGATTTTTAAGACAGTGAAATGACACTGTATGATATAATAATGGTGGACACATGTCATTGTACATTTTTCAAAACATATAGAATGTACAATACCAAGAGTAAACCCTAATGTAAACTATGGATTTTAGTTAGTAATAATGTATCAGTATTGGTTCATTAGTTATAACAAATGTACCAAACTAAAACAAGATGTAAATAATAGGAGAAACTGTGGGTTGGTGGGAGAAAGGGGACATTTGAGAACCCACTGTACTTTCTGATTCGTTTGTCCAAAAACCTAAATCTGCTCTAGAAAATAAAGTCTATGAATTTTAAAAAAAGAGAAAGCACTCATAACTATGGGAGAACAGGAGAGCAGAACTTTCACAATGAGTCTAACACATGAGAGTGGCATCTGAAGCACAATGGGGAATAGTCACTGAGCCCAGTGCCTGGAGGAGCGAAAAGAGGATGGGGCTTCCCTGGGCTACTCCCTGAGTGCATTTCATGAGACCAATGGCCTTATTGGAGAGGGGAGTGGGGTTTGGGGAGGAAGAGTTGCTTGTGATCAGAAGCCCAATGAGTGGGGAAAGAGCCCTGCCCACTTCTTAATAGATGTTATACATTCACAGATCTCTTGGAGCATCCCAAACATAATTAGTTTTAAGACATTTTGTTCATAATGTATATGTGTGTGTGTGTGTGTGTGTGTGTGTATGTGTGTACACACACACATACACACACACACACACACACACATATATATTTTTGGGGGTGTGTGTGTAATTCCCTGGCTGGGAATCGAACCCAGGCTGTGGCATTAAGAGCTGCGAAACCTAGTCACTACACCACCAGGGAACCCCTTAGTTCATAATATTGACCTCACTTGTATTGAATTCATATCAGTTTCTTTATTTTAGCAGATGTTTTTTCCTTAGCATGAGATTTCTTAATATGTATTAGAATTTTTGTTTTGACATTCATTTGAACTGCCTTTTCCTTTCTTTGTTTTCCTTTTTCTGTTTTATTTTCACTTACATTCTGACTAAGTCAGTTGAGCTGTTTGGCAGTTGCCTCAACCCAACACCACTTTAGTGCAGGAAATTGAATTCCAGGGGCATATATGTCTTCTATTTGTTGGGTATGTTACTCCAGGTACTATTGAAAAAACATTGTACTTCAATGTGAAAAGTGAAACTATCACTTCCACACTGAATGTGATTCTGCACCCACTCAGACTTCTTTCTTACCTGGTCCCCAGCCATGCCTTCTTTCCAAGCTGAGGTTCCTGTCTCATGTGCACAGACTGCATTAAAATTTTTGTGCACTTGACCCCAGTAGAGGTTTGGTGCAGGGGAATGGCCCTCTTCCTATCTCTACCTACTTCTTTTATATAAACTAATCTAGAATCTTTGCATCCATTTTCTTGGGAGAGCAATAAATCCTCTCTGCAGTGAAAGAGAAGAACAAAGTAGAAATGCAGAGAGAAGCAAAACCTAAAGATGAGGAGAGAGGAATTAATAAGTTCTCCTGTTTGCTGCCCTTTCTGAAGTCTGATTGTCTAACTCTTTCAATTCTAGCACAAACCTCAGTACCCATATAACACCCATTTAATGTATTTTTTGCTTAAGTAAAAATACACTTAATCCAGTGTGTTTGTGATTCCTGTGCCAAGCACCACTGCACCCTACACTCTGGGAGTTCCTTCTCCCAGAACTCCTGCTTTGGCATAGCAATATTCACTCTCATTGTGCAGCAGGAGAGTTTGAACATCTCTCGATAGCAGCAAACTTTGACGGGAAGAGAGGGTTTGGCCAGAACAACAGAGCCACTCTATGTATTACAGGAAACTAAGAGCTTCAGGGCTTACACAATGTGGGGAAGCTGGGGGAGTGAGGGTCTGAAGGTTACAGAAATAGTCATTGATGCTTCCTTTTAGCATGAAGCACTGCATGTAGCAGGTGGTTCTCAGAAGTTCTTCAGGAAATTATTACAATTCTAAAGTGTTTAGAAATGACCTAATTAACTTTCTCTCCAGCAGATAAGTGGAAACTTGATAAGTTTGGGAAACTATGGTATTTGGCCATGATGACTGCAAAGTGGAAAATCATGCACAATTCTGAGAATATGGAGTTCACAGAGAGCTCTGAGAAAATAAAGTTTGGGGAAGAGATTTTAGAAGTGGGTGGTAACCATGCAAAGTTGACAATTGAGCTCAAGGACATTTGAAGATGTGAAAATTGTCATGTATTGATAGCCAGAGGACTTTTCCTAAAGTGAAATGGCCGAACCAAGTGAAAGTCCTTTCTAGTTTTAAGATTTGCTGAATCACTTTTTTTCCTTTTGAGACTTTTTATTTTCTATTACATTTTACATATAATATTATAATGGTTTCAGGTGTACAGCATAGTGATGAGTCATTTATATAACTTACTAAATCCTCATTCTGATACATCTAGTTCCCCTCTAACACCATACATAGTTATTACAATGTTGTTGACTATATGCCCTATGCTGCATTTTACATCCCTATGACTATTCTGTGACTATGAATTTGTACCTCTTGATTTCTTCCCCTTTTTACCCACTTCTCCAGCTCTCCTCCCATCACCCCAACAAATCTAGTACCTATCTAACACCACACAAAGCTACTGCAGCCTTATTGACTATATTCCCATGTTATACTCTATAGCTCCTTATTATTGCCTTGTAACAATCAAACTAAACTTCTCCATCCCTTTTCCCTTATTTTACTCACTCTCCCATCCCTCCTCCCATCTTAACGAAGTCCCCCTAACATTCTTTGTAGTACTGACTTGGTGGTGATGTATTTCTTTAACTTTGCCTTATCTGAGAAGCTCTTTATCTATCCTTCAATTTTGGATGCTAGCCTTGTTGAATACAGTATTCTTGGTTGTAGATTCTTGATTTTTATCACGTAGAATATTTTCTGCCATTCCCTTCTGGCCTGTAAATTTTCTTATGAGAAATAACCTGAGAGTCAAATGGGTGTTCCCTTATAAGTTACTACTTGGATTTCTCTTGCTGCTTTTAGAATTTTCTCTTTTTTTTTTAACTTTTGGCATTTTAATTATGATATGTCTCAGTGTGTTCCTGTTTGGGATCATCTTGTTTGAGACTGTGCTTCCTGGACTTGTATGTCTATTTCCTTCACCAGGTTAGGAAAATTTTCAGTCATTATTTCTTCAAATAAGTTCTCAATCCTTTTTTTTTCCTTAGCATCTTTTGGTAGACTTATGATGCAAATGTTATGCTTAATGTTGTCCCAGAGGAATCTCAAACCTTTCTCATTTTTTTGGATTCTCTTTTCTATTTGTTGTTCTGATTAGGTGTTTTCTGCCTGTTTTTTTCTTGCAAATCACTGCTTTGTGCTTCTGTTTCATCTAGTTTGGTGACTTTTATTCCATTCTTCATTTCAGTTAATGTAGTCTTTATCTCTGTCCTTTATAATGGTTTGCATGTCATCCTTTATGCTTGCTATCTCTGTTAAAATTATCATTAAGTTCCCTGAGCATTTTTATGATCATTGCTTTGAGCTCTGTTTCTGATGGGCTTTCTGTCCCCATCTCTTTTACTTTGATTGTCCATTGTTTGGATTTATTTTGAGCTCCCTTTCTTTGGTTTCTAATTCTGGCAGCTTCTCTGTTTGTAGATATCCTGTTCCTTAACTGGACACTTGCTGCTGCAGTTTCTTTGGTGTTCCCTGCTCATACTGAGCTAGAAGAGGTCTGTAGGGAAGAAGCATTCAGGCCTTAGTTTTCTTCCATGGGCTGTGGGGTTGTGCAAGTAGTATGGGTATAACTATGCCTTTCTGTTTTCAGTTGTCCCCTGGACTCTACCCTGAGCCTCTGAGTCAGTCCTGTATGCTGGTCTTTCAGACTAGGCTGATTGTGGGCCAATAAACACATCCATAGCCTCCTCTCTTTTTCTCCTTCTTGGGCTAGAGTAGGGTTGGGCCATGGTTTATAAGGGCAGGCAACCAGGGTTCATGCCTTTGTTTTCTTCCTGAGGCAGCAGGGTCATATGAGTAGTACATGGGCTTTAATCTTTCTCAGTTTTCCCTGAGGACCCTGCCCTGAGCCCTGGGGGTCAGTCCTGTACACTGATTTTGCAGGCTGTGCTGGTTGTTATCCGAGAAATGTGCATGCAGCCCACTCTGTCTTTCTCCTTCCTGAACCAGAATGAGTTCATGCTGTGACTCCTCACCTCACTCCCCCTCCTCTTGGAATTGGAATTGGAGTGAAATTGGGCTACTGTGTCTCACCCACCTGGTCTGTACTTCCTGGGGCCCAAAGTGAGGTCTAGTTGCAGTGTTTCACTGTCCCCCCCTCTGGGCCTCCTTCTCTCTTTCCCTTGGACTGAGTAATATCTGAAACACTTACCTGCTACTTTCTTCCTCTTCCCTCCCCCAGCAGCAGAGTTCCAAGCGTGCACCTGCACGTGGCCCATGTCTTCACACTTGCCCTTTTATATCTCCTTTGTTTAATCCTCTGCTTACCTGGAGGTACTTTACTGCAACAAGCAGATTTCTTAGCTATGATTGTGTGTTGTGTAGGGGAGTCCTTAGTTGAGTTACAGATGTTTTATTAGTTGTAATCTCCAGGGGAGTTTTTCAGAGGTCCCTCTCATGCCACCATTTTGCTGCTGTCCCCTAAGATAATGCTGAATCTTTAACATGGCCCAGATAGTGTTCCCTGTAGATTTATCAATAGCAAGGAAAACATGAAAAGTTGTGGAGCTGGGCCACTCTTAGTAAAGTAACATTAGCCTCTTGCACACTGGTCTGTGATTGGGAAGGTCACCAGTGTTTTAGCAATTTTTTGTTTTTTTCTTTTTTCATAACTTTCCTCATCATGCCATCATTTCCTCCAATCTGGAGCCTTCTCCCATTGGTTTGTCCCCTTATTTTTGTGCTATCGCCCGCCACTGATGATATACTCTCCTGCTCCAGTTTACCTGTTCAGTGCTGGTACATGAATGGTATCCAGCTTGGCTGGAGGGCACAGAATCACTGTTGCCTCTTCTGTCTTCTTGAACAATTTGCTTAACCAAATGCACAAGGACCTAGTACTGAGACCCCTTCCTTTTTCCAATTAAAATATTATTCCACCTTTTTCAAACCTCTTCTTTAGTCTGCCTGTTTTTCTCTCCTCTCTGCACTGAATATATAAATCTTGTGAAAGATTTACTTGCCTTAGCCACATGATTTTCCAAATGTGTTAATTATGCATTACTCATATACTCTGAGCTTTTGCAGCTAATGTCATTTTATTGAACTGGGGAGAAAGTACTTGTCATGATTACATAATCCTCGGTCTTACTGATAGGGAATTTCATAATCTGCTTAAGTGTGGGAGGCAGGTCTTCATTATTGATTCCTTGTCCTAATGAAATAATCTTTCTGGTATTTTCTTTCTTTAGTTGGATGGTAAAATAAAGTTGGCATTTTCTTTTACCTGGATGTTCAACTTCAGCAGACAAATATCATTGAAAAATTGAAGTAATATTGAGGGTCTAAACAGAGAAGTCAAAATTCCTTTACTAAAGATTAATGAGGTTTTGGTTCTGTTGGTCAAAGTAAACCATAGAGCATTATTCCATCTCCTCAAATTTATCAAAATAGTTTTTATCAAAAAAACCATAGTATATTATTTCATCCCCTCATAATAATTTCAAGAAGGATGCATAGTTCAATACTCATAAACATGATAGAATTGATCAGAAAGGCTACAGTTTCTTCATAGTTGCCATAAATGGTATGATTATAAAATAGACTGGCATAGAACACTTGACAGCTCTTTTTTTCGTATACATTTTTATTAATCCTGAAACCAGCTTTATTTGTCAATTAAAAAAATAAGTAAATGAAACACACAGTTAATGCATGACATGACTCTATAAAAAACAGATTCAGGGTCTAGAGCAGGTTCATGCAGAAACCAGCCTTGCCATTGATTAAACAATTGACAATGCATGTTTATACAGCATCCTCCAAGTACTTGAGTAAACCCTGTATTTGAGGCTAAAGTGCATACTCTATCACTTTGTCTTTTCAGCAGCATGTATTCCATTGTTTTTGGTGAAATGTATTTTTTGGTGTCATCTGTCCAATCAAAGCAATAATGAATTGTGACAGTTTCAAAGTATGTCTGCAAATTTTTTGACACTCTTCCCAGGTGGGTTCTATGGCCTCTCCATCTGAATCTGGGCTGACTTTAGTGACTTATTTGTAATCAATAGAATTAGTAAAGAAATCTATGTAACTTTTGAGGCAGTCATAGAAAGGCCATGTATCTTGTGCTTGGTTTCCTTGGAAGGCTTGCTGTCGGGGAAGCCAGGTGCTATGTAAGAAATCCAACTACCTTGAGACCCTCGTGCTGTTGAGGTCAAGTGGAGGTGCTGTCGTTGACAGCTGAACTGAACTCCCAGCCAACAGCCAAAGTGCCAGAAATGGGACTGAGCCATTTTAGACATGAGGTTCAGCTGAGCCTTCCTACGACTCCACTCATTGAGGGAGCCCAAACAAGACCTGCCCAGCTGAACCCTTCTCCAATTCTGCATTCAAATAGTTTTAGAACAGTGGTTCTCAACCTGTGGGTTGCGACCCCTAGGAACTGTATTAAAGGGTCATGGCATTAGGAAGGTTGAGAACCACTGTTTTAGAGAGAATTCTGCATCTTAGGAGATTCAAAATGCACATTGTAACATTAAAGGCTCTGATAAGTCCTACAGTATAGAAATCTATTTAGCCTAAATTTATTTAGCCATGGCGCCATTTTTTCTTGAGATGTCTATTAGCTTCTGATTTATAAAATTAGCACTCTGATTAATATATTTTTCAATTACAAAAAATATTTAATTATAGCTTGGCACTATAGCTTGGTTCAGATTTCAAAAAGTCTGTTGCCATTGCAATATATTATTGATTTCATCTTGATTAAGAAATCAAATTTCTGATTTCTGGTCAAGATGGTGGAGTAGGTAAATGTGCATACCTCCTCTCACAACCACATGAAAATTACAACTAAACTACAGAACAACCATCTTGGAAAATTGCCTGAAGTCTAGCTGAACCAAAGCCCTACAACTAAGGACACACAGAAGGAGTCACCTCAAGACTGGTAGGAAGGGCAGTAATGCAGAGCAGCCTGGTCCTACACTGAGTGTGACTATTAAAAATTGGAAGGGATATCTTCACTACAGAGGTCCCCCCAGGAGGAGCAAGGTCCCCTGCCCCACACCAGGTTTCCCAGCCTAGGGTTTTAGTACTGGAGAGAGATGTCTTCATAATTTCTGATTGTAAAAAACAGCAGAGATTGTGACTGAGTGAAGAGGGCAGCTGCAGTCCCAGGTGCTCTTCTTAAAGGGCCCACACAAAAACTTACTCACTGTTGGATTCATTTGCTCTTAGCTCCAGTGCTTGGGCAGCAGCTCAAAAGGTGCCAGGTACATACAAGGAGAAATAGAATTGTCTGGCTTTAGGGCAAGGGCTGGAGGGGCAGCTTTCTCCAGGAAGGTGGAAGCCACTGTTTCTTTGTTGTGCCCTCCTCTATCCTGGGCTGGAGGGGCAGCTTTCTCCAGGAAGGTGGAAGCCACTGTTTCTTTGTTGTGCCCTCCCCTATCCTGGGGTGCAGATGCAGCTCGCCACAATATGAGTCTTCATCAACCTGATTAACACTATTCCTTCAACCTGTCCCGGTGATTCTGAGACCCTCTGCTACACCCAACTAGGGCACACCGAAGGCATGTCTAGTGGCTTTTCAGTACCAATAATCTGCTTTGGCTCATGCTGCAGGCTTTCCATAAACCTCACCAAGGTTTACAAACCCCAGGCAAGCATTATCTGGCTTCAGCATGTTCTGTAACTTTGAGGTGAATAGCTCTAACCTGGAACTAGCAACAGCCAGCCTTGGATTGCAGCTTGGTCTCTCAAGGCATCCTCAAGCACACTGCAGGTGGTAGCCAGATGAGCATTTCTTTGTAGCTCATGCTGGGTGGCCCCAGGCACAGCATAGGCTGGGATAAACTTAGCCTGCTGCAAGGCCTCACCAGGGAGTCCATGGATTTTGCGGGCCAGAAGAGATTGGCACAAAATATTCAAAATGGTGAAAAGCAAGGACCTAACAACCAAGATTACTCTAGTTAGCAAAGCTGTCATTTTATTTTTAAATTCATTTTTATTGTTAGACTTATTGGGGTGACATCTGTTAGCAAGGATTACATAGGTTTCAGGCATACAATTCTACAGTGCATTGTCAACTTGATGTATAATAAGTTCACCACCTAATGTGACTTCTCTTTCCATCACCTTATATTTAGCTTCCCCCCTCCTCTACCACCCCTCCCCTTTCTCCCCTCCCTAATCCACTTGTCCCCAATTAAACATTAAACTATTGATTGTGTCCATGGGTTATTTGTTTGTTCATTTCTTTTTTTCTTTGCTTTCAGTTTTATATTCCGCATATGAGTGAAATCATGCAGTTCTTTGTTTTTTCTGTCTGGCTTATTTCACTTAGCATGATGATCTCCAGGTCCATCCATTTTGTCGCAAATGGCAATATTTCATCTTTTCTTACA
>PVJL010018257.1:0-16387 GCA_004026885.1 Lyroderma lyra
ATGACATCACCTTCTTTTAGCTGTGCGTGTTCCTGTCCAGAATTCAGTCTGTGTAATGATATAAATGGATTTCCAGGCATGTGTATGATATTATAATGACGCCTTAGCCTTCCTGAGCAGGTGCGAGTAAGTGGCTTAAACTGGTGGGGTGTTGTCCCCTACAACCTCTGGTATTAGTTCCTTTTTTCTGTGATTTCCCTGTGGTTGCCCATCTTGGGACAGGGGCTACTAGAAAGGGGTGATACAGGGTGGTGACTACTACAGCAAGGTAGGTCCCATGGGAGGGGTCCCGAGACTCCCCCTATTCTGTCTACCTCATTTTTCTCGAGGACGTGATCCCCCTAAATCTCTATGGGAAGCTGAGGGACAGGAGGTCTCATCTTCTGTATCTGCTTCCTGCTGAATATGGTCGTTGTCCCTACCTATGGGGGCTCGCAGAGCTCTCACCCTGTCTGATCAAAAACAGGCAGGGGTCTCGAGATCCACCTGGGGGACCGTGTTGACCTCTTTGGTCGGGATGGGCTGGAAGCCGTGCCAGGGCATCACCTGCATCCCAGTGGCCTCCAGATCGGGAGAAATAGACTCAGTTCATAGGTTTACAAAAGCATTGGCCTGAGAAGCAGGCCTCAGAGCCGGAAGCAGGGTGGGTACGTGACGGACATTCAGTTCAGCCCCATGGAGCTTGCGGCCTGTTGACTTTTGGCTTGGCCGGCCACTCAGGTGTCGTCACCTACCCAGCAATGGCCTGGGAAGGGTGCTGGGCTGCCAGGATTACAATCAGCAAGCACAGATTACAGGCTCCAGGATATTTAAAACCCAGCAACGCAACTAACTCAAGCTTTGCCAGTACAAATCACAAATCCCAGGATGATTAACTAAGGCTAGAGCCAGGGCACATTTTGGGGATACAATTAGCAAACACAAATTACAAGTTTTAGAATGACTAACTAAAGCCAGTATCCTGGGAGATCTGGGCCAACAGCCTATTGTTTAAATTTCAGGGTGACGACCTACTTACTGTTCAAGGCTACAGACTGGGAAACTGATTGAGAGAGTCATTAAGACTAGGGACTAGGAAAAAAGGTAAAATTGGGGAGCTAAGGAGCTAGGGAAGAGGGAACTAAAAGTCTATAGTGCGGCGCTCTTTCGTTCGGCCCGTGTCACTCTTTTCCACACTAATTTCAACTTGGATCTTAAAGAGGGCTTTCTTAGTCAATTTCAGATGAGTCTCACTTTGATAAAAATAAAATTGCATCTGATAGATCATAGTATGAGGTTAGGAGCCTTTCTTAGTTGTAACGTAGTTGAGATTTTCTATTTCATTTCAGTGTATGACAGACAGCAGAGGTTTTTGTAAATGTATATGTAGTTACTTTTATCACATCTGCTGGACAAAAAGCAAAGCCTTCCAAAAGTCTCAAAACAAAACAAAAAAAAAGAAAAAAAAAAAGAAAAAGAAGGAAAGAGCAAATTCTTCTGTTTCCCACCTCATCAATGCAGCAAGTTGGGACACACACAGGTTATTTCTTTTCCCCAAGTCTCTGTTTCTGGGTTCCTCGGGGGTAACTTGTCTTTTTCTGTAATTAAGTCAATATGATTACCCACCAGCAGTCCTTTCAAGGTTATCACTGTTGTAACATTGGCTTTTCCTAAGAGACTATAATGTGGGGGGAAATGGTCTTTGAACAAACTGGAGACATTTAATTGAGATTCATCCTGTACATTAAAATGCAAATGTTTGTGATGAAGTGCACGGCTATGTGATGCAATATTTAACAGGGCCCACAGCTATTCCGTCAGCCCAGTGCAATTAAGAGCACATCCATGCTTAGAGGAATGGGCTTGTCACCAGGACAGGAAACGTTCCTGATTAGGTAGGGAGGGGACAATGAAGTTGGAACACCCTGGTTTCATGTGGGCCACTACAAATACATTCTTATAATTGATTCACTACGGAGAGTTCAAATAAGAGAGGAATCTCTCTAAGGGATCTGAAAATTCTTTCCCTTCCCGTCATACAGTTCGAATAGCATGTTGAAACACTCTACTTCTGCCTACAACTGCATGGAGTTCAAGGATTAACACCCAAACTCCAGAATATTCTTTGAGTTCTTCCATCCATATTTTAAACCTGTTCTTTAAAAAAAAAAAAAAGAAAAGAAAGAAAGAAAGAATACTTTAGAAATAGGTGTGCTGCACCTTAGTTCAAGGTTTAGCAAAGCTTAAACAAAGAAAGCGATGACTGGTATCACCGATCACCTGCCCTAGAGCTTTTTCTGCTCTCCCCACCCCCTCTGCCTGCACCCTGCAGATGTGTCCAGAGAAAGCAGGTTGGGAAAGAGATGGTGCTAAATCTTGCTCATCTCCGAAGCTGAGGGTGCAAGTTGTGCCTGAGGGCTCCTGTTGGCTTGGATGGTTCTGGAGGAACTGGTCACAGGAGAAGTGTTTGTTTATACTGCTCATGTCTTCTGAACGGTGTGGTTCAAATTCAAGTTTGATTTCTTTTAATGCTTTGTATTGTAAGAATCATTTTACATATTTCAATTAAAGACCCCTTTAGAACAGGAAATATATTCGTATCTTATACAGCTTTGGATCAGAACCCAGAAACTTTGGGGCACTGTAGGAACTTCCTTTATTGCTATGTAATTAATTAATTGATTTCTGGCTATGTTATCCTCCCTAAATCTCACTGAAGTTAACCACTAAAAAATAAACAGTGTCATTATTTGTGAAAAAGTCAAAGTTGAGGAAATATGCTGCTTTAAGAGTTGATTTTTTTCCAAGTCAGTTTGTGCCACACATAAAAATAGTCTGTCATAGAGGCAGATTGAGAAGATAAACAGTATCCTCCAGAACAAAATTAATTCAGTTCTCAAATAGAATCGATATACCACAGTTTTTACTGCTGAAAGGGGTCTTGAAGGTCATTGAGTCTATGAAGATTATTAATTTATCAGTGAGAAGTTCACCTGTGCCAAGTATCTTAGAAGAATCAGAGATACAATGATGAGTCAGAAATTGTCCCCACCCTCATTGAGCAGAGCAGTGCTATTCAAGTATCTGTGCATTGATTTATCCTATAAAATGCTGCACATCGATCGCCAGTGATCTGGCCCAAACTTCATAAACAACTAGCTATGAATCTTGGACTTGTCTCATAACTCCTTTGAAATTTATTCACTCATTTGAAGAAAACTTAAAGGGATACTTTGAACTAAAAGTGAAAGACTAGGTATAGGAGATTGCCTCCTTCTTTCTAAGATCTCACCGTTATAAGAAATGTTTTAAAAAGGACGAAACCAATAGGGGCAAAGAGAAGGAACTGGGAGAAATGCTATTGATGAATAGTTGTAAAAAATCTGAAAGAAAACTGTAGTAGGAATGCATTGACAGATAAAATGAGTAGAGAATGGGGCAGCGTGTGGTATGCCATAAGAGAGCCACTAAGGATGGAGTGAGGACCTTGCTAAATGCACCTAATGGTGAAGAACAGACTAGAACCAATAATTCCTGACTTCCAGGCCAATGCTATGTCTATTCTTCTTGACATTTAGAAAACCACATGATCGATCATGAACTTGGGACTATGAACCTCACTCAGGGAGCCTTTCAAGAGGGTCATGTCCTCATCCCCCATACAGATGATGCCTTCACCTTTAGTTCCTCTAACTTGAGGTGCTTCTTGAGATTGAGGAGGGTCTCTGTGGGTTACGTTGTGGCACGTCCCCAAATTGTAGCTGCAGCAGACACAGTTCTCATTATGACTGAAGCAAACAGACATTTCTTATTATTGGTGTCTGTAACCTTTTAGGAACCCAAACTGATAAATGTCACTGGCTGTGGGAGGTGACTGACAGGCGAGAGGCTGCCAGAGAGTAGTCACAGGATGAATGGCAGCTGAAGTCCTGTAACCTTTTCCCTTCAAAATAGGAAGACGGGCGGTGGGGGGTGGGGGGGGAGTTGCCTAGAGCAAATCAGAGCACCTGTGATTCAGAGCAGGGAGGTCAGCACTTAGTCTGTGGACTTGGAGGGGGACATAAGACAGGTGGATTCACAGCACACAGAACAGAATGAGCAAAGGCTTTGAGGGTGGAGCCCCAGCCCTGCCGCTGTTAACTGGTCACATTCCCCCTCCAACTTCTCCACTTATCGGCTTGGTACAGGGACCTTCCTGTGAGGACACCGGATGTACCTGGCACAGGGACATTTCAAGCATTAGTCATGGAACAGGGATGATTCTGCGGCTCTTCAAGGCATTAGGGAAACCAAGCCAACGAGAGAATACGTGCAGGAGACACCTGCCCGGGCACACCCTAATAATACGGAAACAAGAAAAGTTTGGTTGCCTTCTGGGACTTCCGCTGTGGTCATACGAAGCCACCCAGGAAGGGGGCGGCCTCCCGGTGAAGGACCGAGCTGGCAGAAGCACCCGCATCTCATCGGAAGGGCCTGGCAAGCCTCCCCAGCATGACACAAGAGGCGCCCGCAAGGACTTGCCTGTTGGGGAGAGGACTTGAGTGGCCGATGGTGCTGTGGGGGTCTCCACTCTGGCAGGCAGGTAAACCCTCGACACAGACGCCTTACAGCTTGATGGTCTTGCACTTCCAGATCACGTGCCTAAGTCTCCACCTTTTGCATTCACTTATAAACTTTCTTATCAATTATGCCACCTACATAACTCCAATGGGATTACTTCTGCCGTCCTCTTGGCCACCACCCTAGTACAAGCCACTAGGATTTCTCACTGCACAGCTGCCTAACATCTCCCTGTTCCCAGACCCACTACACCACTCCCATTCCCACGAGTTCTGTGTCCTTCCACCAGAAAGAGCTTTATAAATCCTAAATTCTGTGTTAATTTTCCTGCTGAAAGCCCTTCCGTGGATTCCTATTATTCTTGGTGCAAAATCCAAATATGTTGGTACGGTCTCAAGGGCTTTAGAAGCTGGCTCCTGCCACTCCCTTCCGGCCCCTGCCGTGTCATTTCAGACCCACTCGCCCCTCCCAAGATCGTCTCCTGCCATCCTGCACAAACACCTGCCTCCCTGCAGCGCCCTCCTGGCCCCCTTCCCCGGCAAGCTCTCAGGTGCTCCTCACTTCCCTAGGTCCCTAGGCCCTGGCCGGACGCCCTCCTGTGTATTCTCCAAGCACGTCACCTGCCCTTCACCTCTGCAGTTAGGACATTAGATTGAATTGGTTGCTCACTTTACCCATCGTCAACTAGACTGCAATCCCTTTACAGAAAGATGGCCTCGTCCCCTGAGCTCCAGGTTCGTCATCAGAAAACAAGAGATAATTAAAGTAATGACCTCGTAGGGCTGCTATGAGAATCAAAAGTTAATAAATACAAAGCACTCAGAACAGTTTCTGACACAGAGTAAGCACAATATAGACATAGTACATTATATATGTCATATAAAATGCAGACCAATACATACTGTGACTGCTGTTATTACTATGCTATTATTATGATTATACCTCTTTCCTGCTGCAACTTTAGACTATAATGCAGTGCATGTTAAGTATGAGTCCCACGATAAATATTGGCTGAAGGAGATCATTAGTTTCATACATACCAAGCAACCATCTGATTTTTATTTGACTTCCTATGACATTTGATTACCAGGAAATAATTAATTTGGCCAAGACCAAAAGCTTTCTTGTTCTAAATCTTGTACAACTGACAACCCTGTTTTTCAAGATGTCACTAACCGATCAATTTGATTTTGTATGTCAGTCTCCTATAAACTTTATTAGGGTGAGTCGGCCTCCCCAAGCCTGATCAGCTCTGGGAGACTGCATCTGAGTGCTGAGACCTTATGGTGTGTGCTGGTGAAACCACTGATGACAACACCATTTTTTTAAGGTTTTGTCTGGTGGGAGTTGGTAGGGACAGGGAGCCAAAGAAAACTGTGTGCACTCTGGAGTAACCCTTTCCCCAAGTATCCCATTGTAAGGATCTATTCTTGAACATTTCTCATTATCTTGTAAAGTGTTTGGACCACTAAGGGAGCTGGGCACTGTTATTACACATATGAAGTAAGTGACACACTGGAGCTTAATATTCTAGGACTCAAGCAGCTAGCAAGAAGCAGAGCTAGGAGTCAACCCCAGGCAGGTTGACCCGGGGTGTGCGTGCTTTCCTGTGGTCTCAGTTTTTCTCCCTCTAAAATGGGTGCATTGCCCTGATACTGTAGGATTATTGTCACCATTATAGAAAAACGGATGTGGGAGGCAGAGGGTAAATGGTGACTATATAGACACTGTAATTTGCCATGTATGATAAGCAGTTTTTTGCCCAAATTTGTGAGGGAAAAATAAGGATGCATATTATACATGGTAGTGCTAATTTCATATCTATATAAATGTTTTTATTTCTTTTATTTACGCTTATGAGTTAAAAATATAGCTCTAGAAACCAATAACGATACCCATACGCAAATTAGTACCCTGGAATACAATAATCAGGTTTTTCTTTATTGTTAAATTTATTGTGGTGACATGAGTTAGTAAAAATTACATAGGTTCTAGGAGTACAATTCTCCAGTGCATCGTCTGTGTGTTGCGTTGTGTGTTCACCACCCAGTCAGTTCTCCTTCCATCACCGTGTGTTTGACTCCCCCTCCCCACTATCCCACCCCCTCCCCCTCCCACTCAGGTAACCACTAAACTACTAACTGTGTCCATGAGTTTTTGTTTCTTTGTTGCTTTCAGTTTTATATTCCATATATGTTATGTTAAAATGCTAAAATTCCTTTATAATTCAAAAAACAAATACGTAAATATAAACAAATAAAAATTTGAATAAAAAAACTAAAACGACAGGTTTTTTTTTCCCTGAAAGTTTGGGACAAAAATGTGCATGTGCATCATACACAGGGGCATGTGATCCACAACAAAATACTGTACTAGCACACACTGGGATGGCCAGAAAGTTCCTTACTTCTGCAGTTGAATTTCAGGGCTCCCATGTACAAAATGAAAAAAATAGAGGCGTCAACCCAGCTTACATCACCCGAAGAACAACATGCTTCCATTGTACTAAACTGCCAGTCTAGCACCTTGGTTCTCAGAAGCACAAGACCCTGTGAGGGTCAAGCGTCCCCATGGCCACCTGTGTCTCCATTCACAGCTGTGCCCATGAAAGAGAGCCACTACCCTATCCATTGTCCCTTTCTTGCCAGGCTGCCTTTAAGGAGTGAACAGCTCAGAGTATAGAAAGAGGAGCAAAGCAAAGCTTTACAAGGCAGAGAAGTAGAACACAGTCCCCATCCACCAGCTGATGAGCAATCCTCACTGCAGCCTTGGAATTAGGCAGCCCCCTGCCTAGTGAGAGACCTCACCTCTGAAGTATCTTCTGGTCAATTCTGGCTCGTTAAGGAACCCCGACAAGCTCAACTGCACAGATTTCACCTGGCTGTGACACATTCTAGGGGGCAAACAGCACGCGGGTTTGTGTGTGAGTTCTGTGGACAGTTCTGAATCTGGGAAAATCAACATTCCGGAGTAGAACGTTGTCTCAACCACCTGGAAACCCAGGTTGGCCCTGCCTGAGGGAAGGAGAGGGAGGTGGAGTCTGGGCCAAGACACCACCTATCTGAGACATTCTCACATCCACCCACTCACCCACAACTGCCCGGGAGTGGTTTCCACTCAGGCACAACTGGTCTACCTTCTTCCCGTGAGGCCAGCGCAGGTTCCAGAGGATCACATTCTCCTGTTAGCGTCATGTGTGACCTTTCAGAATATCAGGAGGTCCCTTTAAGTTTTGTGAGAATTTCTGTGATGCCTTATGCTTCCTAGTGGAGGATCATTTCATTGTGACCTTCACCAGTGTAATTTAATGATTTGGAAAATAAATGTAGTCATTGGCAGATAGGATAAGCCCCTTCTGTCTTATTAGTGGATAAAAAAGTTCCTCCCAGTGCAATTTCTTTCTTTCAGGTACCTGAATAAAACTCAAAAAAACAGAACCCAGATTTATAGCAGTTGCTCTTCAGGTTTGCACCAAACTTCAACATCTACTTTCATATCATTTCTTCACTAAAACAGTATTGAACAGAGATTTGTTCGATGAATGCTGCACACACACATCGTAAAGTAATGATGACATTTCATATTGATTGTGTATCTGCTGTGTTGGCCCATGAATACAAGATCTTATTTAATCTTTATAATAGTTTTATGGCAGGGAAAAAGCTGTCATTTATTCTTTCTTTCTTTCTTTTTTTTTCTTTTTGCAGGTGAGAAAATTGAGCCTCAGAGAAGTGAGTTGACTTTTCCAAGGTCATGCAATTACGCTTCAGTAGAAAAGAAGGCTTGGGTATGGTTGGGTTCACAGTAGGTGAGCAAAACACAGGTGGGTGGATCCCTGGGATGAGAGTTACCGGGAAAGTTATAATATTAGTTTGACAATTTTGTGACCCTCGGAAGAAGCCTGGTGATTTATGCCAGATCCCTACCATGGCTCCTTCTATCAGGAGTTCTATAAGGATTAGAAAAGGTAGTTTTGCTTCTTTTCCAGATATTTCCCCAAAGATCTTCAATTTGGGCTTGGTTTAGTGGCCCTGGAAGCAAAACATATAGGTAAGATGCTGGGAAGGGCATTAAAAGCTGGGACCAGGTAAATTTAATCTGATGTAATGACTCCCATGATCCCACTCTGTCTGAGCTTGCTAAGTTGACAGGAAAGAGTCCTGCCTCTCCACAGAGGCAGAAATAATTTATGGTGCCCATTTTACTATCTGAAAGGCTCCACACAGCTTTATATAATGGCTCCTTTTGTCTTTACAGATTGTTTTTCCTAGGGATCATTTTAATCTAGCTGGAGTAAATAACATCAATCACATCACTCATATAATCACTATTGGCCTGGGTCTTTTCTTTGATTGACTTCTTAATATTGTTTTTTTATGCTAGAGGCAGCCAAGAGTGGTAGAAATAACACTGGCCTAAAAATCAGAGGTTTGGGGTTCTTGGTCTGATTTCTTTATTGATAAGCTCCTGTCCCCCCCAACTACCACCCTTCAGGTCCTGGCTCTGCCTAGAACGTATGTCTCCCCGAAAGGGCAGATATACAACGTGGAATGAAGTGTGGGCTCTGGAGAAGTGGCCCGTTGGGAAGCCTGCTTCTACCACTTTCTAGCTGTGTGATCTTGGGTGCGTTGGGGCACCTCTTCTTGCTCTTGTTCCCCAGCCTGTGAAATGGGGACCATAATTAAACACACCTCGTGGGTATGTTCTGGCATGTTGTAAGGACTTGATGCACCAACTCACATGAAGTTTTCTGAAGAGTCCCGGCATCACGGTGGCGCTCAAAAATGTTAGCACGTATTCATCCTCACTTCCACTCCGAAATGCGCCTCACTGCACATTTAGCAAACTCTCACTGCCAATCCGCCAAGTTTCAGCAAAGTTGCCTCCTCTAAGAAGCCTTCCATGACCACCCCTGCCTCTTCCTAAGCAGAGTTGCCACTTTCTCCTCTGATGCCTGTGATAGATTTCGCTTATCCATGCAATCAAGAAATATTTGCAGGGCCGAGGGTGTGGCAAGCACTGCTCATCCGGAGCTCCTGGTGAAGGAGCCACTGTCCCCAAACTGTTCACAGTCTAGGAGGACAGGACAGGCGCTGCAATAAGGCACGAGTAGCACGGCAGCAGCAGGGAGGCATTTTGCCCTGAGATTCGTCATTTCTCTCACTATAAAACCCAGAGACGGTCTCTGCGAGAACACAGTAGCTCTGTCCCGTTTTTCTTCCTTTTTCCTTTCCTTTCTGTGTCGTTCCCCAGTTTTCCACTTCACTACGTGGTCTCCCCTTTCCTTCCCCTCCTTCACTGCCTCTGGGTTTTGTGTTCTCCTTTTCTCTTGGGATGTGGGATGTGCACCGAGGTTGGGGAGCACTCAGGGGACACTTCCTAGAGGAGAGAGTGGCCACACTGTGTCTTCAAGGAAGAGAGAGAGATTTCAAGGAGGAACTGGGGGCGGGGGGATGCCAGGGAAGGAGAAAGAAGTGGTCAGAAGGAACATCACACAGGAGACCCCTGAGAAGAGCACCTGTGTGGCTGGTATGTGCTGGAAAATGCGGGGAGTCCTGTCAGGTCTGGGGACGCCCCGAAGGTGAAGCAGGATGGGCAGGAGAGAAGGTACACCAGGCATCTGCACTGTCATTGGATGGGATTCCCCATGGCTTGGGCTCTAAGTTGAGGTTGTAAGGAAGAACGTAGCATGATTCAATTTGCACGTTGGAAAGATCACTATTTCCGGGTGCAGGATGGATTAAGGGGTGCTGGCTACGTGCAGGATGTTAAGTTAGCTTCCAAAACAGTCCGAGTGAGAGCTGTGATCCTTCAAAGGACGTGGCATGGTGCAGTGTGGTTAAGCTCTGCTTCTCAGCGTGTCCTCATTCGGTTCTGCATTCAGAGACGCCAAGAAGAGCGGTGACTGTGATGTCCTACACTCGCACCACACATCTGAGTTCCGGAAACACAGGCTTATTTGTCCAGCTGGTCAACTCTTTACCATAAGGAAACAAAGAATGAGAGAGATTCATGACAGTTTATCATCATGTGAAAAACATACCAGGTTTTCTACATATCAGGTAGAAAACATGGAGCCTGCCATTCATTCATTCATTCATTCTTTTTTTTTTTTTTTGGGGGGGGGGTAGTTCCCTGGCTGGGAATTCATTCATTCATTTATTGATTCAATATGCTTGCGCTGAAAACCTGTTTTGTGGCCGGTCCTGGGTGCGAGGGGCATATCAGAAAGCAAGACAGGCCAAGTTCCTGCCCACTTAGAGTCCATGTTAGTGAGGATAAAGCACCTAAGAAACACCCAGATGCAAATTATTATAGCAAGTAGTGATACATGCTATGCAAAAGCCAAGTAAGTGAAGAGTGATAAAATGATATAGGATGGTCAGGGGAGGCACCTGTAAGAAGGAGAGTTTGATCTAGACTGAAATGAGAGAGACAGCTAGTCAAATGTTGGGGGAAAGAGTGTCCCAGGCTGAAGAACCAGCTGGTACAAAGGGCCTGAGGCAGGAGCATACGTGGTTCTTTGAGGATGAGCAAGGAGGCCAGCATGGTTGGAGCAGAAGAGGTGAGGGAGAGAGTAGCAGGGGTGAGTCAATGAGACAGAGGCCAGATCATAAAGGCCCTTACAGATGAGTGACTTGGATTTATTTTCAAGTGTGACGAGAAGCTGTCGAAGAAAAACGAATTCATGTGATTTGACAGAGTTAATGCTAGAAAACAGACTGGCAGAGCAGAATCAAATACCAAATTCAAATAGAATATTATTGTACTTGTCAAGGGAGAAACTGTGGGGCATTGGACTAGGGTTGGAAAAAGGAAGAAAATCCAGCAAAGGCAACCAAACAGCAGCAGCCAACAATAAAAGAGGGCACAGGGGAGAATGAGGGAAGTCTTAGGAAGGGGGTAAGAAGTGTGCAGTCCGCCTTTGCCCTCATCCCTCATAAATCACATGAAAGCAACAAGGAGACGGAAGAGAAAGCACGGATTTCACCTTTGTAGTTTCTCCCACGGCCCTATTCAATCCTGCACTGCTTGGGGCACCCTCTGAGCTGTTATGTGGTTACAGCTGCCTGCCAGTTCCATAGAGATGTGGCTGACAACTTTTCTTATCACGTCTAAAGCTAAGCTCATCTCGTTTTCCCCTTAGACATCCAGCGCCATCATTTTTACCCAATTGCTCAGGACCAATCCTGGGATTATCCTTAATTCTTCTCACTTTTTCTCTCATCCACAGCAATGCTATTAGCAAATTCTGTCAGTTCTATCTTCATCATGTTCAGAACCCTACCACTTTTCACTATTTTTTATACACAACCTCTAATGGTTGGAATAGCATAGGATTTAGTCTTTAGATTTCTCTTGTACATCTGTGTTCACATCCCATGTGAAGATCTGATATTTGCTGATGGTTTCCAAATTTGCATATGCATTTCTAACCTCTCTTCTGAGCCCCAAATTCATATTCTGTCTGCCTAGCAACACTGTCACTTAGATATCTACCAGGCATCTCAAATTTATCATGTCTAAAACCAAGGTCTAATTTTATTTTGTCAAATGTCTATCTTGAACTAGCTTAAGTGATAAAAGAGAATTTATCTGTTCATGTAATCAAGTGTCAGCTGAATGCTAGAGACTGCCTTCAGGATAACAGTGTCCAGGGGCTTAACTGCTTCCTCCATACATTGCAAACTTAGGACTTGTATCTAGAATAGAAAGGACAGTTAAGTCCAGTGTTCGTGGAGAACCTGGTAGTAGAAAATGTACAACTTTTTACAGTGATGTTTGTTCTTCTCGGCTTCTAACTTGACATATCAATAATTTAATATCCAACCTTTGATTTATAGACCAATAACACATTCTTGATTTAAGGACAATAGTCATTGCAGACGTGAAAATAATGACCACCACTTAAACTGCCTGGTAGGGTCTACATTATAAAATGGCCTCAGTTTTGTTTATATTAAATTGGGTTAATGAAGATGCAGCATTTATCTACCAGAGGTCATTCTAGGTCACCACAGCAGGAAGTAATATCATGTCTTTAACGACTCTGCAGTTGTTAGCTGAAATCTGCTTGATATTCAAAAGTTGAATACCAGAGGGCAAGTAGTGCTTTAAATAGAACCTTAAGATTCTGCAGGCACAGTGACAGAGGGGGAGACATGATCTATGGAATCGTTAGACCTGGGGAAAACTTTTAATGCACTCACTTGTCACTTTTTATTCTTGAACAAGTAACTCAAGTCTGAATCTCAATTTCCTCCTCTGTAAAATAGGTAGGATGACCTCGACCTCATGAGGTTGTTGTGAGGTTGAAATAAGGTCATGTGTGGAGTATCTAGTACACAGAGGAAGCCAGATAAATGGTAGCTATTATTCAAACTCAATCACACAACATTTGCATGGTCTATGTTATATTCTTATTAGACTGAGTGCATTTCAATGTTGCCAGTGCTGGAGAAGTGGCTGGCATTCATGCGGCAGCAGTTGTAGATGATGGGGAAACTGCAGGCAATTCAGGCTTTCTTTGTATCTCCAACCTGGATGAACCTCAAGGAAGAAGGTAAATATTGCAGCCAATAAGCAATGTGATTCATTTTTTCACATTATTAAAATAAATTAATGTTAATCAAAAAGCAAACTCAGCCATAATTTTATAAAACCATGGACTATGAACTTTTCATTTGATCCTTGAAAGGAAACTTCCTATGTTCTAGTAAAATGTGAGAAACAGAATCCCTTTGGCACTGAGGTAAAATGAGAGCCATGGGAGGTGCTGTATAGACATTACAAGCATTGAATCAAATTTCCTCCAAAACAGCTTGCTGATGCTCAACATCACTAGTTACATGAGAAACATAAGTCAAAACTGCAATGAGATACCACCTCACACCTGTTAGAATGGCCTCTATCAAAAAGACAAGAAAATGGAACCCTCATACACTGCTGGTGGGAATGCAAATTGATGTAGCCCCTATGGGAAATAGTATGGAAATTCCTCAAAAAATTAAGACTAGAATTACCTACCATATGACCCTGAAATCCCTCTTTTGGGTATGTGCCTGAAAAACTAGAGAACTGTTATACTCAAAGATGTATACACCCCTATGGTTATTGCAGCATTATTCATGGTGGCCAAGACAAGGAAACAACTGAAATGTCCTTCAGTAGATGACTGAACAAAGAAGATGTGGTGCATATACACAACTGAATATTACTGAGTCATAAAAAGATAGACAAAACATTGTCATTTGCAACAACATGGATGGATCCTGAGAGTAGCTTGCTAAGGGAAATAAATCAGATGGAAAAAGTCAAGAACCATATGATTTCATTCATTGTGGGATATACAACAGAAAACAACAAACAAAACAAACTTATAGACAACAGAGTGGTGGTAATCAGAGGGGAAGAGAGTGGGAGAAGGATAAAGAGGGAAAAGAGGGTCAAATATAAGGTGAGGAAACGAGACTAGACTTGGGTGATAAGCACACAATGGAGTATACAGAGGCTGTGTTACAAAGTTGTACACTGGAAATTTATATAATGTTATTAACCAATGTAATTCCAATAAATTTAATGGGGGGGGGGGGGAAACACCAGTTTCCAAAGCTTTAGTTAGCCATACTAAAATATAGAACAATTCTTTTTCATTGAAGACAGTGGATATTCACAAACTCTGCTTCCATAATTGTAAACAGAAGGAATTACCATAAAAACATAGGAGAATTTTTTTTCTCATTTTGAATGAATGGTGTCTACATCAATATGTCATAAAATTCTATATGAGGTTTTAAACTTAAAAGCATCTGCCAAGTTTCTTAGAGAACTTTATTACTGTACAGAAATGAAATTACACTGCTGCTGTAGAATATTCTGATTTCTCACTATAATACCACTTTTCAAAATCACAGTAAAGATACATTCCTATGGCTTTTTCATTTCTTTGTGGGTTATATAAAAGGCCTGCATTTTTATTTTATGCTTAAGTTAGACAAATTCAATGTGAGTTGTACATAAGACAGCCTTTTTCTCCCTAATATGACAAGAGTTTTTCTGATAAATATTCATATTGCTTCTATCTTTAATAAAATCTGTAAACACTTGGGCAGAGTATTGAAGAGATCTCTCAGCTTCTTTCCATATTTTGTCTTAGAATGCAGAAAATGCTAAAGGAATTTGCATAGTTTTTCTCTTAGAGAAAAATGAGGTTTTTAAATTGTTATTACGGAAATAATGTGTTTGTTATTAAAAATACCAAACAGTAGAGAATGGTATGAAATAAACACAGTGCATTCTCCCCAGTCTCACTCTGAATCCCACTAGAGGTAGCCACCGTCCCGACGTTTTGTATAATATAGCAAAATGTAAACATGTTTGCATAAATTGTATTATTTGCTTTTTTTACTTAATATATTTTTAACTTATTTAAAGTCAACATTTAAATTAGAAATGAAAGGGGAGAAATTACCACTAATACCACAGAAATACAAAGGATTATAAGAAAATATTATGAAGGACTTTATGCCACTAAATTTAACAAACTAGAAGAAATGGACAAGTTTCTAGAAACTTATAGCCTACCCAGACTGAACCAAGAAGAACTGGATAAATCTAAATAGACCAATCAATAGCAATGAGATTAAAATGACTATCCATAATCTCCCTAAAGGCAAAAGCCCTGGACCAGATGGTTTCACCAATGAGTTCTACCAAGCATTCAAAGAAGAATTAATGCCTATCCTCCTCAGACTCTTCCAAAAAATTGAAGAGGGAGCAATACTTCCTAACTCATTCTATGAGGCCAACATTACCCTAATACCAAAGCCCGGCAAAGACAACACAAAGAAAGAAAACTATAGACCAATATCTCTGATGAACACAGATGCAAAAATCTTAAACAAAATATTAGCAAATAGAATACAACAATGCATCAAAAAGATCATACATCAGGATCAAGTGGGATTCATCCCAGGAGCACAAGGATGGTTCAACATACGAAAATCAATCAATGTGATACACCACATAAACAAAATCAAAGATAAAGACCATATGGTCATTTCAATTGATGCAGAAAAGGCTTTTGACAAGATACAACATCCATTTATGATCAAAACACTAAATAAAATGGATATAGAAGGAAAGTATCTCAACATAATAAAGGCCATATATGACAAGCCCTCAGCTAACATCATACTGAATGGGGAAAAGCTGAAGCCTATTCCCCTAAAATCAGGAACAAGACAGGGATGCCCCCTGTCACCACTGCTATTTAATATAGTACTGGAAGTTCTAGCCACAGCAATCAGGCAAGAGAAAGGAATAAAAGGTATCCAAATGGGGAAAGAAGAGGTCAAATTGTCACTATTTGCAGATGACATGATCCTTTATATAAAAAATTTCAAAGATTCCACCAGAAAACTATTAGAAACAATAAACGAATATAGTAAAGTCGCAGGATACAAAATCAATGTACAAAAATCAACAGCATTCCTATATACAAACAACGAATCCACAGAAAAAAGAAATGAGGGAATCAATTCTCTTTGCTATCACAACAAAAAGAATGAAATACCTGGGAATTAACTTAACAAAGAACGTGACAGACTTATGCATGGAAAACTATAAGACACTTTTGAAAGAAATTGTAACAGACTTTAAGAGGTGGAAAAATATCCCCTGTTCATGGATAGGAAGACTTAACATTGTTAAAATGGCCATTCTGCCCAAAGCAATCTACAGATTTAATGCAATACCCATCAAAATCCCACAATCATACTTTCGTGAAATAGATAAAAGAATTATTAGATTTATATGGAACCATAAAAGACCTCAAATTGCCAAAGCA
>PVJL010018258.1:0-16373 GCA_004026885.1 Lyroderma lyra
TCAAAGGTATCCAAATTTGGAAAGAAGGGGTCAAATTGGCACTATTTGCTGATGATATGACGCCTTATATAAAATATTCCAAAGACTCTACCAGGAAAATATTACAAGCAATAAATGAATATAATAAAGTCGCAGGACACAAAATAAATGTGAAAATATCAACAGCATTCCTATATAAAAACAACAAATCCACAAAAAAAAAATAAGGGAATCAATTCCCTTTGCTATCAAAACAAAATGAATGAAATACCTGAGAATTAAGTTAATGAAGAAAGTGTCAGACCTATACACAGAAAAGTATAAGACACTCTTGAAAGAAATTGAAACAGACTTTAAGAGGCGGAAAAATACCCTGTTCATGGATAGGAAAATTTAACATTGTTAAAATGGACATTCTGCCTAAAGCAATCTACATATTTAATGCAATACCCATGAAAATCCCACAATCATACTTTCATGAAAGAGATAAAAGAATTAGTAAATTTATATGGAACCATAAATGACCTCGAATGGCCAAAGCAATACTACATAAAAAGAATGAGGCTGGTGGCATTACATTCCCTGACTTCAATTTCTATTACAAAGCATCAATAATCAAAGCAGCTTGGTACTGGCAGAAAAACAGAAATATAGACCAATGGAGTAGCACTGAAAACTCAGAAATAAACCCACAAATTTATGGCTAAATAATTGTCGATAATGGAGCAAAAAACATACAACGAGGAAAACACAGCCTCTTTAGTAGGTGGTGTTGGTAAAACTGGAATCATATATGAAAAAAATGAACTTGAGCTGTGAACTCTCTCCATATACAAAAATTAACTCGAAATGGATTAAAGACCTTCATATCATACCTGCAACAATAAACTGTATAGAAGTAAACATTGGTACTAAATTTATAGACCTAGGACTGAAGAGAGACTTCGTGAACCTGACTTCAAAGGCAAAGGAAGTAAAAGAAAAATTAAATGATTGGGATTTTTTCAAAACAAAATGTTCTGCACAGGAAAAGAAACCATCAACAAGGCAAAGAGACAGCCAACTGAATGGTAGAAAATATTTTCAAATGACGCATCAGATAACGGTTTAATAACTAAAACATATAAAGAACTAATAAGACAATAACAAAAAAACAAACAACCCAATTTTAAACCAGGCAGAAGAACTAAACAGGCACTTCTCCCATGAAGAAGTACAAGTGGCCAGCAGACATATAAAAAAATGCTCAACATCATTAGCTATCAGGGAAATGCAAATCAAAATCACAATGAGGTATCACCTCACACCTATTAGAATGGCTATTATCAAGAAGACTAGAAATAACAACTGCTGGAGAGGATGTGGAGCAAAAGGGACTCTGTTAAACTGCTGGCGGGAATGAAAACTGGTAAAACCACTTTGGAAGGCAGTGTGGAGGTTCCTCAGAAAACTGGGAATGGAGTTACTATTTGACACAGCAATCCCTCTTCTGGGGGGTCTACCCAAAAAAATCTGAAAACCATTGTCCACAAAGACTTTTGTACCCCAATATTCATTGCAGCACTGTTCACAGTGCACATAACATGGAAACAACCAACGTGCCCTTTGACAGAAGCCTGGATAATGAATCTGTGATACATATACACAATGGAATATTACTATGCTCTAGGAAAAGATGAAATAGTGTCATTTCCAACAAAATGGATGGACCTTAAGATAATCATACTTAGAGAAATGAGTCAGACAGAAGAAAAAAAACTGTATGACTTCACTCATATGCGGAATATAAAACTGAAAGTAACAAAGAGATCAGAAATGAAGAAACAATAACCAACCCATGGACATAATCAATAGTTCTATGTTTATTTGGGAATGAGTGGGTTAGGGAGGGGAAAAAGGGGAGGGTGTGTGGGAGGACGGAGTGGAATTTAAATATAAGGTAATGGAAAGAGAACTCACACTGGGTGGTGAACTTATTATACAATAAGTTGACAATGCACTGTAGAATTGTATGCATGAAACCTCTGTTATCATTGCTAACAGATGTCACCCCAAAAAGTCTAACAATAAAAATGAATTTAAAAATTTTCTTCCAATGTTTTAAATATCCAATGAGCTTCATATAAGGCAGGCCTGACCAACATGTGGCCCAGGATGGCTTTGAATGTAGCCCAATACAAATATTTAAAATGAAATATTTTCCAGAATTTTTTGGTTATACCTCATGAGCTCTTGTTAGTGTTAGTGTATTTTATGGGTTAATCAAGGCAATTCTATTTCCAATGTGGCCCAGGGAAGCCAAAGTGTTAGATACCACTCACGTAAATGATTGTCCTTTAGTGAAAGTTATTATTCAAAACACCTGTTTAACTCAACACTTCTATTCGACTCAAAGTTCTGTTAGTCCTTTGCTTGGGAAATCCTGATTTTTCTTTTGCTTTTTCTTAGGAGAATTCTACAAGATGACACACTATTTTATTGAAATTTGACTCTTCACGTAATACTTCCAGGTTTTTATTAAATTTGAAAGTTGAAATAAAGTTAGATGTTAAATGAAATCAAGCATAGTGATTGTTTTTATATGTCCCACATGTTCTCAAGAAGGAACTGTGAATTTGTGCACATGATAAGGATTAGACTGCAAAAGAGTTAATACAAATAAACTTCAGGGGGATAGCAGGAATCAAGTTTAGTTGAGCTTAGTTAGCTACAAATAAAAGAACTCATGTAGCTACTGCTCTTTCTACAGTGAGCCTGATCTTGGAAAACAAGCTTACCTGAACTTCGCTAGCTGCAAGGAAATGTTTACTGTGGCCCTATTCTACCTGTGATTTTTTTACAGATGACCATATCTTGATTTTGTAGAATCTGCCTGTACCTTTTCTGTATAAGAAGATCTAACCCAAAGTTCAGGGCAACTGTGTGCCTTGGACCCTCCTACATTAATCTGCCATGCCCATACTTCTCTCTTTGAATCAAACCTTCCAATTTGGATATTCAGATCCCTCATGAACTTTTCACATTCTGTCAATAGTCAGGGGCATCCAATAACCAGAAGAGACGACAATACATGACTTTGCTGATTCCACAAATAAATAAAACCTTTCAATTTTGTTGATGTTCATAAAAATCTCTTCAATTCTTGGAGGTTGGAGGGCAAGATGGTGACTGGAGAGTAGGTCCCTAAAGCCTCTCCCAGAAAACACAATTGAACAGTCCCCAGGATTCAAGAAAGGGCCTCTTAGTGACAAAAACAGCAGCTGAGGAATCCATGTATTGCAAGTAAACACTTGAAGGTTGGAGAGAAGGGGGCAAGTCAGAGAGAGGGAAGGGATCAAAGACAGATCGCAACAGGACATGATCGTGGGTGAGCATCCAGGAGCACTGCAGTGCATGGGAAGGGGAGAGGAAAAGAGGTGATAAGAGGAAAAGCCCTAGCATAGTTGCAGAACAGTGGGAGTCATTGGGGATCTGGGCTGGGGAGCTGGAATTTGGAGCGGCGAGTTGGGGACAGAGCTTGGGAGCCAGCCTCTGTAACTTTTGAGTGTTAGCAGAGCAGAGCAAAAACTCTGAACTGCAGAGACGATATTATGGCTCTTGGCATTCTTGGGAAACACAACGCAGACTTGCTTGGCTCCTGCGCAGGCCTGGGGTTACTGGTCGCAGCCTTTAGTTCCTGGTTGCTGCCCGCTGCGGGGGTTAGCCGGCTGCGAAGCGGACATCGCACGAACCCTGCACTAGGCTGCGGCTTCCATTCCTGCGCCCTGTGATGTTTGACCTGCTGCTGGCGCTGCTCGGGCGGCTCCTGCATGGGGTGCAATTTCCATGTGGCCCGCTGCAAAGACAAACTGGCTCCCTTTCTATCGCGGAGTCAAAACAACAGCTTCGGACTTGTGTGAATACCTGCTCGCAAGCCCCTGGCTCCTAAAAGCTGTTCGAGTCCACAGACTCTGCCCCAACACTTGTTCGCTGGAGCAGGCCTCTAAAGAAAGGCGGTTTTTATAGCATTCCCCCCAGGCAGCAGGAACAGCCTTGATCCACATCACCCAGCTTCCCCAGCATAGGGCAGAAGGAGGAGTTGTCCCAGTGTGACTTTTCTTGGCATCTTTCCTTTCCTACAGCCTCCCCAACCAACTAAATGCAAGAAGCGAAGGGACCATGACAGATGCATACTGTCTCCAAATGTAGCAGGACACCAGAAACAAGTAATGGACAAACCCTCTCTCCCATAACTTGCCCCCCACAAGGCCACCTTGTGTCTGCTCTACACCAAGACTCCATAAAAATACCAACCTGGGCTTTGTTGCACTACTTCTGAACATAATGCCCTCATGTCAGTGAGGAATAACCCAGCAAACAGGATGAATTCCTTATAACTAAAACTCCTCAAACGGATCAGGAAGTTTATCAAGACAGCATCTTAGATCTAGAAGTTTCTGGAATAAGTGATAGAGAATTTCAAGTAGCCATTCTAAAGGCTCTGAGCGAAATGAAAACATACTTGCAGAGCACCATGGCTGATATAAACAACATAAGAAAGGAGATGAAAGACATAAAAAACTCCATGAAAAAAAGGAACAATTTAACAAAGAAATTCAAACCCTAAGGAAGATTGACATAGAAATGTGAGAGATAAATAATACCATAAAATAAGTGAGAAACAAAATACTGTCATAGGAAACAGGGCCAACCACATGGAGGAAATAATTAGTGATATTGAAGATCAGAAGATGGAAACAGCTAAGAAAGAGGAAGGGAGGAAATATAGAAGCGAAAGTATTAAAAGAATTCTGCAAGAACAATCTGACTTGATGAGACAAAACAGCTACAGGATAATAGAAATCGAAGAAGGGGTAGAGCATTCTACAGAGAGCACACTCAAACAAATAGGAGATGAGAACTTTCCATACCAATGGAATGATCTGGAAACGCAAGTTCAAGAAGAAAACAGGTCCCCTGTTTACATAGACCCTAAGAGATCTTCTCCAAGGCACATCGTACTAAAGATATCCAAAACTTAAGAGAAAGAGACAATTCTCAAGGCAGCGAGGGAAAGAAGAACAATAACTTTTAGAGGAAAACACATTGGGATGGCATCATATTTTTCAATAGAAGTGCAGCAAGCCAGAAGAGGGTGGAATCCAATATACAAAAACTGAAAAATGAGTAACTTATAGCCAAGAATAATTTATCCAGCAATATTATTTTTCAGATATTAAGGTGGAATGAAGACCTTTTCAGACACACAGAAGCTGAGGGAATTTGCCAGGACAAGGCCAGCACTCCAGGAAATACTGAAGGAGTCTCTTCACACTGAAACAAAACATCAGGATAAATGGATCAAAGATGGGGCTACAGGAAAGAAACAAAAAAAAAAAATTCAAACAGAGAAATAAGTAATGGTCACAGGAAATCCTCCCGTATAGATCATCACTCTAAATGTTAATGGACCGAACTCACCAATAAAAAGACACAAGTAGCAGGCTAGATTGAAAAACAGAATCTATCTATGTGCTGTCTCCAAGAAAAACACCTCAGCCTTAAGGAAAAACACAGACTCAGAGTGAAAGGATGGGAAACAATACTTCAACCAAATGGTAACCAGAGAAAAGCAGGAGTTGCCATACATATACTTAATGAAATAAACTTCAGGTTAAAATGGATAGTGAAAGACAGGGATGGACATTACATAATGATAAAAGGCAAAATGCAACAACAATAATACTTGACACTAATTATAAAGATGTTCCTAACTAGGATGCATCAAAATAGACAAAGAAACTACTAACAGATTTGAAAGGAGAAACTGATGAATACACAATCATTGTGGGAGACAGAAAAACCATACCAACAGCCATGGATAGATTTTGCAAACAGAAAATAAATAGGGAAACATCAGCACTGAATGACACATTACAGCAATTGGCCATAATTGATATTTGCAGGACACTTCATCCAGCAAAAGGCAACTATTCCTTCTTTTCTAGTGCACATGTAACATTCTCAAAGATATCCCACATGCTGGCACACAAAAGTAGCATCAGCAAATTAAATAAGATTGAAATTATATCACGTGTTTCCTCAGACCACCATGCTTTGAAATTGGAGATCACCTTTAAAAGGAAAGCAGAAAAAAACACATATCCATGGAGATTAAGAACAGCTCATTTAAAAAGGACTGGATAAAAGAACAATAAAAGTTGAGATTAAAAAATATACACAAATTACTGACAATGAAAACACAACATACCAGAATTATTGGGACACAGCGAAAGCAGCGATAAGCGGGAAATTTATATCAATACAGACCTGTCTTAAGAAACAAGAAAAATCACAAGGAAACAACTTAACATACCATCTTAAAGAAATAGAAATAGAAGAGCACACAAAATCCAAAGTCAGCAGAAGAATAGAAATAATAAAAATTAAAGCAGACCTATATCAATTAGAGAACAGGAGGACAATAGAAAAAATTAATATTACAAAGAGCTGGTTCTATGAGGAAGTCAACAAAACTGACAAAACCTTGGTGAGACTAATCAAAGGTTGAAAAGAAAGGGCAGCAATATCCAAAATTAGAAATGAAAGGGGAGAAATTACCACTGATACCACAGAAATACATAGGATTATAAGAAAATTTTATGAAGAACTTTATGCCACTAAATTTAACAACCTAGAAGAAATGGACAAGTTTGTAGAAACTTATACCTTACCTAGATTGAACCAAGAAGATCTCGATAATCTAAATAGACCAATTCATACTGAAGAGATTCAAATGACTATCCATAATCTCCCTAAAGGCAAAAGCCATGGACCAGCTCGTTTCACCAGTGAGTTTTACAAAGCATTCTAAGAATAATAAACACCTATCCTCCTCAGACTCCTCCAAAAAATTGAAGATGAAGCAATACTTCCTAACTCATGCTATGAGGCCAACATTACTCTAATACCAAAGTCTGGCAAAGACAATACAAAGAAAGAAAACTATAGACCAGTACCTCTGAGGAACACAGATGCAAAAGTTCTAAACAAAATATTAGCAAACAGAATATAGCGATTCATCAAAAAGATCATACATCAAGATCAAGTGGGATTCATCCCAGGAGCACAATGATGAAAATCATTCTATGTGATACACCACATAAATAAAATGAAAGATACAGAACGCATGATTCTTTCACATTGATGCAGGAAAAGCTTTCAACAAGATACAGCATCCATTTATGATCAAAACACTAAATAAAATAGGTATACAGGGAAAGCATCTCAACATACTAAAGGCCATATAGGACAAGTCCTCAGCTAACATCATACTCAATGGGGAAAAGTTGAAGCCTATCCCCTTAAAATCAGGAACAAGACAGGGATGCCCCTGTCACCACTGTTATTTAATATAGTAATGTAAGTTCTAGCCATAGCAATTGGGCAAGTGAAAGGAATCAAAAGTATCCAAATTTGGCAAGAAGCGGTCAAATTGTCACTATTTGCCAATGACATTACGCCTTATATAAAAAATTCCAAAGATTCTACCAGGAAACTATTACAAGCAATAAACGAATATAGTAAAGTGGCAGGATACTAAATAAATGTAAAAAAATCAACAGCATTCCTATATACAAACAATAAATTCACAGGAAAAGTAATGAGGGATTCAATTCCCTTTGCTATCAAAAAAAAATGAATGAAATACCTGAGGTTTAATTTAATGAAGAAAGTGTCAGACTTATACCCAGAATAGTATAAGACGCTTTTGAAAAAATTGAAACAGACTTTAAGATGTGGAAAAACATCCCTTGTTCATGGATAGGAATATTTAACATTGTTAAAATGGATATTCTACCTAAAGCAATCTACTTATTTCATGGAATACCCATGAAAATCCCACAATCATACTTTCATGAAATATATAAAAGAATTAGTAAATTTATATGGAACCATAAATGACCTCAAATTGCCAAAGTAATACTACATGAAAAGAAGGAGGCTGGTGTCATTACATTCCGTGACTTCAATTTATATTACAAGGCATCAATAGTCAAAACAGCTTGGTACTGTCAGAAGAACAGAAATATAGACTAATGGAATAGAACTGAAAACCCAGAAATAAACCCACAAATTTATGGACAAATAATTTTTGATGAAGGAGCAAAAAACATACAATGAGGAAAAGACAGCATCTTTAATAGGTGGTGCTGGGAAAACTGGAATAATATATGCAAAAAATGAACTTGAGCTGTGAACTCTCTCCATATACAAAAATTAACTCAAAATAGATTAAGACCTTCATATCAGACCTGCAACAATAAACTGTATAAAAGTAAACATTGTTACTAAACTTATACACCCAGGACTCAAGGCAGAGTTCGTGAACCTGACCTCAAAAGCAAAAATAAATGAATCGGATTTTATCAAACTATAAAGCTTCTGCACAGGAAAAGAAACCATCAACCAGGCAAGGAGACAGCCAACTGAATTGGAGAAAATATTTGCAAATAACGCACCAGATAAGGGTCTAATATCTAAAATATATAAAGAACTAATAAGGCTTAATAACACAAAAACAAACAACCCAATTATACACTGTGCAGAAAAACTAAACAGGCACTTCTTCCACAGAGAAATAGAAATGGCCAGCTGACATGAAAAAATGCTCAACCTCATTAGCTATCAGGGAAATGCAAGTCAAAATCACAATAAGGTATCACCCCACACATGTTAGAATGGCTATTATCAACGAGACAAGAAATAACAAGTGCTGGAGAAAAAGGAACTCTGGTACACTGCTGGTGGGAACGAAAACTGGTACAACCACTGTGGGAGGCAGTGTGGACCTTCCTCAGAAAACTGGTAATGGAGTTACCATTTCACCCAGCAATCCCTCTTCTGGTGTCTATCCAAAAAACCTGAAAAAGTTTCTCCACAAAGACTTATGTACCCCAATGTTCATTACAGCGCTGTTCACAGTGACCAAAACATGGAAACAACCATAGCGCCCTGCGACAGATGACTGGATAAAGAAGCTGTGGTACATATTCACAATGGAATATTACTCAGCTCTAAGAAAAGATGAAATAGTGTCATTTGTAAAAAATGGATGGACCTGAAGATAATCATACTTAGTGAAATAAGTCAGACAGAAAAAACAAAGAACTTTATGACTTCACTCACATGTGGTATATAAAACTGAAATTAACAAAGAGTTAAGAAATGAACAAAGAAACAATGAACACATGGACATAATAAATAGTTCTATGTTTATTTGAGAATGAGTGGGATAGGGAGGGGAAAAAGGGGAGGGGGTGTGGGAGGACGGAGGGGAAGATAAATATAAGGTGATGGAAAGAGAACTCACACTGGGTGGTGATCTTATTATACAATAAGTTGACAATGCACTGTAGAATAGTATGCACAAAACCTAAGTTATCTTTGCTAACAGTTGTCACCCCAATAACTTTACAATAAAAATGAATTTAAAAAATTTTCTACCAATATTTTAGAAGTAAAATATCCAACGAGCTTCATATAAGGTGGGACTGACCAACCTTAGGCCCAGGATGGCTTTGTATGTAGCCCAATAGAAATACTTCAAATGTAATATTTTGTGACATTTGTTTGTTATAGCTTATGAACTATTGTTAGTATTACTTCATTTTATGTGTTACCCAAGACAATTCTATTCTCAATGTGGCCAAGGAAAGCCAAAGTGTTAGATACCACTCACGTAAACGATTGTCCTTTAGTGAAAGTGATAATTCAAAACACCTGTTTAACTCAACACTTCTATTCTACACAAAGTTCTGTTAGTCCTTTGCTTGGTAAATCCTGATTTTTCTTTTTCTTTTTCTTAGGAAAATTATAAAAGACGACACCATTATTTTATTGAAATTTGATTCTTCACAGTAATAGTGCCAGGTTTTAATTTAATTTGATAGTTCAAATAAAGTTAGATGTTAAATGAAATCCAGCATAGGGATTGATTTTATGTGTCCCACATGTTCTCAAGAAGAAACTGTAAATTTGTGCAGATGATAGTGATTAGACAGCAAAAGAGTTAATACAAATAAACTTGTGGGGGATAGCAGGACCCAAGTTTAACTGAGCTTAGTTAGCTACAAATAAAAGAACTCATATGGCTACTGCTCTGTCTACAGTGAGCCTGATCTTGGAAACCAAGCTACCTGAGCTTGGCTAGCTGCAAGGAAAAGTTTACTGTGGCCCGATTCTACCTGTGATTTTTTTTTTACAGGTGACCACATCTTGATATTGAAGAATCTGTCTGTATATTTTCTGTATAAGAAGAGCTAACCCAAAGTTCAGGACAACTGTGTGCCTTGGACCCTGTTACATTAATCTGCCATACCCATATTCTCTCTTTGAATAAAACTTTCCAATGTGGATTTTCAGATCTCTCATGAACTTTTCACATTCTGTCAATAGTCAGTGGCATCCAATAACCAGAAAAGAAGACATTAAGGGACAAACTGTTGCTGGATCCAGAAATTAAATATAACCTTTTGATTTTGTAGATGTTCATAAAAATCTCTTCAATGCTTGGAGGTTGGAGGACAAGATGGTGACTGGAGAGGAGGCCCCTAAAGCCTCTCCCAGAAAACACAATTGAACAGCCCTCAGATCCAAGAAAGAAGACTCTGAGTGACCAAAACAGCAGCTGAGAAATCCATGTATTGCAAGTAAACACGTGAAGTTTGGAGGGAAGGGGGTGAGTCAGAGAGAGGGGAGGGATCAAAGACAGATCGCAACAAGACCTGATCATGGGAGAGCATCCATGAGGAGTGCAGTGCATTGGAGGGGGAGAGGACAAGAGGTGACAAGAGGAAAAGCCCTAGCAAAGTGGCAGAACAGTGGGAGTCGTTGGGGAGCTGAGCTGGGGAGTTGGAATTTGGAGCGGTGAGTTGGAGACAGGGCTTTGGAGCCAGCCTCTGTAACTTTTGAGTGTTAGCATGAGAGAGCAAGGACTCTGAACTGCTCAGACGACATTGTGGATCTAGGATCCCTTGGGAAACACAACGCAGGACCGCACGGCTCCTGTGCAGGCCTGGGGCTTTTGGTCGCAGCCTGCAGTTCCTGGTTGCGTCCCACTGCGGCTTCCAGGCGGACAGCGCACGAACCTTGCACTAGGCTGTGGCTTCCATTCCTGCCTGCTGTGAAGCTTGACCTGCTGCTGGCGCTGCTCATGCGGCTCCTGCATGGGGCTGCTGTTCCCATACAGCCCGCTGCAAAGACAAACTGGCTCCCTTTCTACCGCGGGGTCAAAACATTAGCTTTGGACTTGTGTGCATGTCTGCTCGTATGCCCCTGGCTCCTGAAAGCTATTGGAGTCCACAGACTCTGCCCCAACACTTCGTTCCTGGAGCAGGCCTGGAAAGAAAAGCGGTTTTTATAGAGTTCTGCCCAGCCAACAGGAGCAGCCTCGTCCCACATCACCGAGCGTTCCCAGCATAGGGCAGAAGAAGGAGTTGTCCCAGTGTGCCTTTTCTTGGCATCTTTCCTTTCCTACAGCCTCCCCACCAACTAAATGCAGGAAGCGAAGGGACCATGACAGATGCACACTGACTCCAAATGTAGCAGGAGACAAGAAATAGACAACCCCTCTTTCCCAAAACTTGCCCCCCACAGTGCAACCTTGTGTCCGCCCTATACCAAGACTCCACAAAAGTACTAATCTGGGCTTTGGTGCACTACTTCTGAACATAACGCCCTCATGTCAATGAGGAAGAACCCAGAATACAGGATGAATTCCTTAACACTAAAACTCCTCGAAAAGATCAGGAAATTGATCAAGACAGCATCTTAGATCTAGAAGTTTCTGGAATAAGTGACAGAGGAGTTTACGTAGCCATTCTAAATGCTCTAAGACAAATGAAAACATACTGGCAGAGCACCATGGCTCAGATAAACAGCATAAGAAAGGAGATTAATGACATAAAAAAAGACCTTCATGAAAAAAAGGAACAATTTAACAAAGAAATTCAAACCCTAAGGAAGATTGACATAGAAATGTGAGAGATAAATAATACCATATTATAAGTGAGAAACAAAATACTGCCATTGGAAACAGGGCCAACCACATGGAGGAAATAATTAGTGATATAGAAGATCAGAACATGGAAACAGCTAAGAAAGAGAAAGGGAGGAAATATAGAAGCAAAAGGATTGAAAGAATTCTGCAAGAACACTCTGACTCCATGAGAAAAACAACATCAGGATAATAGAAATCGAAGAAGGGGTAGAGCATTCTACAGAGAGCACACTCAAACAAATAGTAGATGAGAACTTTCCAAACATATTGAAAGATCTGGACCCCAAGTACAAGAAGAAAACACGTCCCCTGGATACATGGAACCCAACATATCTTCCCCAAGACACATGGTACTAAAGATATCCAAAACTAAAGAGAAAGAGACAATTCTCAAAGCAGCCAGGGAAACAAAAACTATAACTTTTAGAGGAAAACCCATCAGGATGGCATCATATTTCTCAGCAGAAATGCAGCAAGCCAGAAGGCGGTGGAATCCAATATACAAAAACTGAAAAGAGAGTAACTTATAGCCAAGAATAATTTATCCAGCAAAATTATTTTTCAGATATGAAGGTGGAATAAAGACCTTCTCAGACACACAGAAGCTGAGGGAATTTGCCAGGACAAGGCCAGCACTCCAAGATATACTGAAGGAGTCTATTAGACCGGAAACAAAACATCAGGAAAAATGGAACAAAGTTGGGGCAATAGGAAAGAAACAAAAATAAAACAAATCAAACAAACAAATAAGTAATGGTCACATTAAATCCTCCTATATTGATCATCACTCTAAATGTTAATGGACTGAACTCACCAATAAAAAGACACACAGTAGCACACTAGAGTAGAAAACAGAATCTATCTATGTGCTGTCTCCAAGAACCACCCCTCAGCCATGAGGACAAATACAGATTCAGAGTGAAAGGATGGGAAACAATACCTCAACCAAATGGTAACCATAGAAAAGCATTAGTTGTCATACATATACCTAATCAAATAAATTTCAAGTTCAAAGGGATAGTGAAAGACAAGGACGGACATTACATGATGATAAAAGGCACAATACAACAACAATAGTACTTGACACTAATTAATACATATGCTCCTAACCAGGATGCACCCAAATATACAAAGAAACTACTAACAGATTTGAAAGGAGAAACTGATGAATACACAATCATTGTGGGAGACTTATACTCCGCACTAACAGCCATGGACAGATCATCCAAACAGAAAATAAATAAGGAAACATCAGCACTGAATTACACATTACAGCAATTGGCCATAATTGATATTTGCAGGTCACTTCACCCAGCAAAAGGAGACTATTCCTTCTTTACTAGTGCACATGTAACATTCTCAAAGATATCCCACATGCTGGGACACAAAAGTAGCCTCAGCAAGTTCAAGAATATTGAAATTATACCATGTGTATCCTCAGACCACCATGCTTTGAAATTGGAGATCAACTGTAAAAGAAAAGCAGGAAAAAACCCATATACATGGAGATTAAGAACATCTCATTTAAAAAGTACTGGATAAAGAACAATAAAAGATGAGAATAAAAAGTATATACAAATTACTGACAAGGAAAACAAAACATACCAGAATTATTGGGACACAGCCGGTGCAGTGATAAGAGGGAAATTTATATCAATACAGGCCTGTCTTAAGAAACAAGAAAAATCACAAGGAAACAACTTAACATACCATCTTAAAGAACTAGAAATAGAAGAGCACACAAAACCCAAAGTCAGCAGAAGAACAGAAGTAATAAAAATTAAAGCAGAGCTATACCAATTAGAGAACAGGAGGACAATAGAAAAAATTAATATTACAAAGAGCTGGTTCTTTGAGAAAGTCAACAAAATTGACAAAACCTTGGGGAGACTAATGCAAGGATCAAAAGAAAGGACACAAATATCCAAAATTAGAAATGAAAGGTGAGAAATAACCACTGATACCACAGAAATACAAATTATTATAAGAAAATATTATGAAGAACTTTATGCCACTAAATATAACAACCTAGAAGAAATGGACAAGTTTCTAAAAACTTATAGCCTAGCAAGACTTATCCAAGAAGAACTAGATAATTTAAAAAGATCACTTGATAGTGAAGAGATTAAAATAACTATCCATAGTCTCCTTAAATGCAAAAGCCCTAGAGCAGATGGTTTCACCAATGTGTTCTAGCAAGCATTCAAAGAAGAATTAATGCCTATCCTTCTCAGACTCTTTGAAAACAATGAAGAGGAAACAATACTTCCTAAATCATTCTATGAGGCCAACATTACCCTAACACCAAAGTCTGGCATAGACAATACCACAAAAAGATACTATCGACCAATATCTGTGATGAACACATATGCAAAAGTCCTACACAAAATATTAGGAAACAGAATACAACAATGCATCAAAAAGATCATACATCATGATCAAGTAGGTTTCACCCCGGGAGCACAAGGATGATTCAAATATGAAATTCAATCAATGTGATACACCACATAAACAAAATCAATGATAAAGAGTATAGGGTCATTTTAATTGATACACAGACAATTTTCAATAAGATACAACATCCATTTATGATCCAAACACTAAATAAGATAAGTATAGAAGGAAAGTATCTAAACATAATAAAGACCATATATGACATGCCCTCAGCTAACATCATACTATATTCAGAAGAGCTGAAGCCTATTCCCCTAAGTTCAGGAACAAGACAGGGATGCCTCCTGTCACCACTGCTATTTAATATACTACTGGAAGTTCTAGCCACAGTGATCAGGCAAGAGAAAAAAATCAAAGGTATCTAAATTAGGAAAGAAAAGGTCAAATTGTCACTATTTGCAGATGACATGATTCTTTATATAAAATATTCCAAAGATTGCACCAGGAAACTATTAGAAACAATAAACAAATATAGTAAAGTCACAGGATACAAAATCAATGTAAAATAAATCAAAAGCATTCTTATATAAAAACAATGAATCCACAGGAAAAAATAATGAGGGACCTAATTCCCTTTGCTATCATAACAAAAAGAATGAAAAGCCTGGTAATTAACTTACCAAAGAACGTGTCAGACTTATACATGGAAAACTATGAGACACTTTTGGAAGAAATTGGAACAGACCTTAGGAGGTGGGAAAATATCCCTTGTTCATGGAGAGAAAGACTTAGCATTGTTACAATTGCCATTCTGCCCAAGGCAATCTACAGATTTTATGCAATACCCATTAAAATCCCACAATCATACTTTCATGAAATAGATAAGAGAATTAGTAAATTTATATAAAACCATAAAAGACCTCGAATTGCCAAAGCAATACTACATAAAAAGAATAAGGCTGGTGGCATTACATTCCCTGACTTCAATTTATATTACAAAGCATCAATGGTCAAAACAGCTTGGAACTGGCAGAAGAACAGAAATACAGACCAATAGAATAGAACTGAAAACCCAGAAATAAACCCACAAAGTTATGGAAAAATAATTTTTGATAAAGGAGCATAAAACATGCAATGGGGAAAAGACAGCCTCTTTAGTAGGTCCTGCTGGAAAAACTGGAAAAACATATGCAAAAGAAGGGACCTGAGCTGTGAACTCGTTCCATATAAAAACCTTAACTCAAACTGGATTAAAGACCTTCATATTAGACCTTCAACAATAAACTGTATAGAATAAAACCTCAGTACTAAACTTATAGAGCTAGGATTCTAGGAAGATTTCATGAACCTGACCTCAAAGTCAAGGGAAGTAATAGCAAAATTATATAAATGTGATTATGTCAAACTAAAAACCTTCTGCACAGCAAAAGAAACCATCAACCAGGCTAAGAGAGAATGAGAGAAAATATTTGCAAATAATGCATCAGATAAGGGTCTAATATCTAAAATATATAAAGAACTCATTAGACTTAACAACAGAAAATCAAACAACCCAATTGAAAAGTGGGCCGAAGAACTAAACAGGCACTTCTCCCACGAAGCAATACAAATGGCCAGCAGACATATGAAAAAATACTCATCCTCATTAGCTATCAGGGAAATGCAAATCACAACCAAAATGAGATGTCACCTAACACTTGCTACAATGGCTATTATCAACAGGACAAGGAATAACTAGTGCTGGAGAGAATGTGGAGAAAGAAAACCCTTGCACACTGCTGGTGGGAATGCAAATTGGTACAACTACTGTGGAAGACAGTGTGGAGGTTCCTCAGAAAATTGGGAATGGAGTTACCATTTGACTGAGCAATCCCCCTTCTGGGGATCTACCCAAAAAACTTGAAATCCTTTGTCCGCAAAGACTTATGTACCCCAATGTTCCTCGCAGGGCTGTTCACAG
>PVJL010018259.1:0-16379 GCA_004026885.1 Lyroderma lyra
TACCCTGGTCTCAACAATTTAGCTGTGTGCTTTTAAAGAAATGTTAAGTGAGTTCACTGTCCTCTTCAGCACCCCCATCCTTCACCTACACATCCATCCCCATCCCAGGAGTGTCCCCAGTTTAGTGCAGAGTCCTGACCCCCAAGCCTCTCTGATGTAGCACACACAGACTCTCAGGGAAGAGTAAACCAGACAGACATACCCTGTCAAAGTAATGCCGGTGGGTGATGACCCCCAAATCTTTGCGCGGCCCTATGCTAACCATGACCTACCTACAACTATAACCACTACATCAATGCTAACCTAAGCATAGTTCCAACTCGAACCCAACCCTAGGTAGGTACACATTGAGTAATGTCTGCAACTACACTAGGCACACAAATATCACACACTCATGAAGGTATGGCTCATTTGTGCCCTAGGAACTCTGTAGTTGCGCAGTTATCAGGGCGGCTTGTTCTGGAGGGCTCAGTGCTCAGCTGGGAACCCAGGAGCAACAAGGCGCCCAGGCCCTTTTGACCCTGTTAGCCTGCAGGGGCCAAGCCCACCCCAAGCCCTATTCCCAGATTAGCCCAGCCTCTGAGCTGGAATTCCTGCCATACCCCTCCCCAGCTCCTGCCTGCCAAGCTGGGAGCATCTGTTGCCCTGGAACACCCCACCAGGCAGGAGCAAATGGGCCTGGGGCTAAAGGGAATGTGGCCGCTTCCCAATGTGGGGATTTCCAGACTCTTGCAACACCACACCTAGGACCTCTCCCCCACAGGCTGGCCCAGGTGCCTGTCCTAAAAGAGGTAGCAGTCCTTCTGACGCTGGGGATAAGCAGGAGTGAATTAGCACACTTCCTCTCCTCACCTCCAGGGTCTCAGTCAGGGGAAAGGGTGTGTTTGTTTTGAACTTATCAGCAAGGTAAAGCTGAAGTCAGGCATGTGTACCTCCCTCACCCCTCACCCTCACCCCTCACCCCCAGGCACCAGGACATCCCATGCAACTCCTCTGCCCTGAGCCACCCCAGAGACTGACAACACTTCCTATGCTCTCTTGAGAGTTCACTCAAAGGACTGGAACTCTTAGGTGGATGCTCGCATCTCAGGTGTGTAGCTATCTGAATCTCTGTGTCCCCTTCCTCAGTGTCTACATCCAGTCTGGCCTGAGGACCAAGGGAGGGGTTTGTTTCAGGGCTGTGAGTTTGAAGAGATTCATGTGAGGTGCTTAAGAAATGAACAAAATCAGCTTCAATTTCTAGAAAAGCAAGTGGCAGTGATTGTCAAGAACCCTGCAGTGTCTGGGATTTTACTCTATTTATACATTACAAGTTATCCTGTTACTGTTTCATGAATGTTGTCAGACTCCTGGGTCAGGTATAAAGGACTTCATTACTCACAGCACAACCACAGCAAAGCTTTAGCATGTTCTTTTTATGTCGTTTTTCCTGTCTATGTAGTGCCGTGTGGGTGCCACAGGATCTACCATAGCTGCTTGCACATGCAGTGGGCATGTTATAGGAGAGGAACACTGAGATTTGGGGATTCACTACTTGTTTTTGTTAAACTTGTTGGGGTGACATTGGTTAGCAAAAATTACATAGGTTCTTGGGGAGTTCCCTGGTGGTGTAGTGGCTTAAGGCTTCAGCATTGTCAACGCTGCGGCCTGGGTTCGACGATTCCCAGCCAGGGAGCTACCCACATACAAAAAAATAAATAAAAAAAAAATACATAGGTTCCATGTGTACAATTCTACAATACATCAGCTATACGTTGCATTATGTGTTCACCACCCAGAGTCAGTTCTCTTTCCATCACCATGTTCTTGACTCCCCCTCCCTCCTCTTTCACCCACTCTCTCTTCTTCAACTCCCTTCCCCTTTGCCCTCAGGTAACCACTAAACTATTGACAGTGTTCATGAGTTGTTGTTGCTTTGTTCCTTTCAGTTTTATAGTCCACATATGAGTGAAGTCATATAGTTAGTGTTTTGTTTTCTTTTTTCTGTCTGGCTTATTTCACTCAGCATGATGATCTCTGGGTCCATCCATTTTGTTGCAAATGGCAGTATTTCATCTTTTCTTACAGCTGAGTAATATTCCATTGTGTATATGCACCACAGCTTCTCTATCCAGTCATCTGTCGCAGGGCACTTTGGTTGTTTCCATGTTTTGGCCACTGTGAACAACGCTGCAATGAACATTGGGGTACATAAGTCTTTGCGGACAAAGGTTTTCAAATTTTGGGGGTAGATACCCAGAAGTGGGATTGCCAGGTCATATAGTAACTCCATTCCCAATTTTCTGAGGACCCTCCACACTGCCTTCCACAGTGGTTGTACCAGTTTGCACTCCCACCAGCAGTGTGCGAGAGTTCCTTTTTCTCCACATCCTCTCCAGCACTTGTTACTCCTTGTCTTGTTGATAACAGCCGTTCTAACAGGTGTGAGGTGGTATCTCATTGTGGTTTGGATTTGCATTTCCCTGATAACTCATGAGGATGAGCATTTTTTCATGTCTGTTGGCCATTTGTATGTCTTCATGGGAAAAATGTCCGTTCAGGTTCTCTGTCCACTTTTTAATTGAGTTATTTGTTTTTTTTGTTGTTGAGTCATACTAGTTCTTTGTATATTTTAGATATTACTTCCTTATCAGATGCATTGTTTGCAAATATTTTCTGCCATTTGGTTGGCTGTCTCTTTGCTTTGTTGATGGTTTATTTTGCTGTGGAGAAACTTTTCAGTTTGATATAGTCCCATTCATTTATTTTTCCTTTTATTTCCCTTGCCTTTGAGGTCAGGTTAATGAAGTCCTCCATGAGCCCAAGGTCTATAAATTTAGTCCCAAATTTTCTTCTATACACTTTATTATTTTGGGTTTTATGTGGAGGTCTTTAATCCATTTTGAATTAATTATAGTATATGGTGACAGTTCACAGCTCAGATTCATTCTTCTGCATATGGTTTTCCAATTTTCCCAGCACCATCTACTGAAGAGGCTTTCTGTTCCCCATTGTATATTTTTCACTCCTTTATAAAAAATTATTTGTCCATATACTTGTGGATTTATTTCTGAGTTTTTAATTCTGTTCCATTGGTCTGTGTATCTGTTTTTCTGCCAATACACTGTTTTGATTATTGACGCTTTGTAGTATAAATTAAATCAGGGAGCGTGATACCTCCAGTCTTATTCTTTTTATGTGGTATTTCTTTGGCTATTCGGGGTCTTTTGTGGTTCCATACAAATCCGATAATTGTTTTATCTATTTCATGAAAGAACGTTCATGGGATTTTGATGGGAATTACATTAAATCTGTAATTGCTTTGGGTAATATGGACATTTTAACAATGTTAAGTCTTCCTATCCATGAACATGGAATATCTTTCCATTCCTTTGTGTCCTCTTCAAGTTCTTTTAATAGTGTCTTACAGTTTTCAGTGTATAAGTCCATCATATTCTTTGTTAAGTTAATTCCCAGGTATTTTATTCTTTTTGTTGCAATCGCAAAAGGTATTGATTCTCTCATTTCTTTTTCTGAAGATTCATTGTTTGCATACAGAAATCTAATTGATTTTTGTACCTTGATTTTGTATCCTACAACTTTACTGTATTTGTTTCTTATTTCTAATAGTTTTCTGGTGGAGTCTTTGGAATTTTCTATATAAAGGACCAGGACATCTGCAAATAGTGACAGTTTGACTTCTCTCCCAATTTGGATACTTTTATTTGCTTTCTCTTGTCTCATTGCTCTGGCTAGAACTTCCAGGACAATATTGAATAGCAGTGGCAACAGCAGGGATCCCTATCTTGTTCCTGATTTTAGGGAAATGGGCTTCAGCTTTTCCCTATTCAGTGTGATATTAGCTGAGGATTTGTTACGTATGACCTTTATCATGTTGAGATACTTTTCTTCTATACCCATTTTATTCAGTGTTTTCATCATAAATAGATGTTGTATCTTGTCAAATACATTTTCTGCATCAATTGATATGATCATATGGTTTTTATCTTTTATTTTGCTTATGTGGTGCATCACTGATTGATTTACATCCGTTGAATGAAACTTGTGCTCCTGGGATGAATCCCACCTGATCATGGTGTATAATATTTTTGATGCATTCTACTTGCTAATATTTTGTTTAGTATTTTTGCATTTGTGTTCATCAGAGATATTGGTCTATAATTTTCTTTTTTGTGTTGTCATTACCAGGCTTTGGTATTAGGGTAATGTTGGCCTCATAGAATGAGTTGGGAAGTATTGTCTCATCTTCAATTTTTTGGAAGAGTCTCAGGAATATAGGCATTTATTCTTCTTTGAACGCTTGGTAAAATTCAATGGAGAGACCATATGGTCCAGGGCTTTTTGCCTTTGAAGAGGTTTTAGATGATTGTTTCAATTTCTTTACTATTGATTGGTCTATTTAAATTATCCAGTTCTTCTTGGCTCAGTCTAGGTAGACTATGTGTTTCTAAAAACTTGTCCATTTCTTCTACATTGTTAAATTTGGTGACATAAAGCTCTTCATAATATTTTCTTATGATCCTTTGTATTTCTCTGGTATCAGTTCTAATTTCTCCCCTTTCATTTCTAATTTTTTTTGGGGGGGTGGGTAGTTCCCTGACTGGGAATCGAACCCAGGCAGCAGAAATGAGAGTGCTGAAACCTGGTCACACCACCACCAGGGAACCCCTCCTTTCATTTCTAATTTTGGTTATTTTTGTTCTTTCTTTTCATTTTTGGTTAGGTTCGCCAGGAGTTTGTCAATATTATTGATTTATGCTAAAGAACCAGCTCTTTGTTGCATTAATTTTTCCTATTGTCTTTCTGTTCTCAATGTTGTTTAGCTCTGCTCTAATTTGTATTATTTCTTTCCTTCTGCTGACTTTGGGTATTTTTGGGGGGGGGGAGGGGTAGTTCCCTGACTGGGAATTGAACCCAGGCTGTGGCGTTGTGAGTGCCGACATCTAGCCACTACACCACCAGGGAACCCCCCTGACTTTAGGTATTTTATGTTTTTTTTTTCCTAATTCTTTAAGATGGGATGTTAGGGTGTTCACTTAAGACTTTCCTTGTTTCTTAAGATAGGTCTGAAATGATATAAATTTCCCTCTTATCACTGCTTTTGCTGCATCCCAATAATTTTAATACTCTGTATTTTCATTGTCATTAGTTTCTATGTATTTTAAATCTCTTCTTTTATTTGTTCTTTGATCCAGTCACTTTTTAATAAGATGTTGTTTAGTCTCCATGTATATGTGGGTTTTTTCTGCTTTCTTTTTGCAGCTGATATCCAATTTCAAAGCTTTGTGGTCTGAGAATACACTTGGCATCATTCTTGAAATGGGAGTGGCAGATATTTGTAAAAGCCCAAAAATGTAACTAACAGTAATCTTGTAGAACAAGGTGGTAATAGAGCAAAGGAAACCTCTGAAAAGGAAAGCAAGAAACCAACACAAATTAATGAGTTTGGTAAAAAATAATGCTCTAAATTTTCTTTGAGTTCAGGAAGGGGAAATTATCTGACAATTCCCACTGCTTTACATAGAAGAAGTGTTCAATAAATCTTTCTTGAAAAAATGCTGTAAAAATGACTGAGGAAAGCAGAGTTTATTTGAGATCACAGTGTCAGTACCCTCTCTCTAGTTCAAAGTGGGCCCAAGGGGGTGAGGAGACCGATTCTTCAGAACTCATCTCTAGAAACTATATAATCATAAGCTCATCATATACACTTCCTCAGAGTAGAGCTTAAGTGGTAAGTTGAGGTTAGCAGGAATGATGATAGGTAACCAATACAACAGATATAAATGATTTCTCTGATCACAAGAAAGGGCTACCAAATTTTGGAATTTAGCCAATTTCCATACCACATTAGGTGTTGTTTCTTAATTATTTTTTTCATTTACATTCAATATTATTTTATATTACTTTCAGGTATACAGCATAGTAGTTAAACATTTAATTTATGCCATGATCTCCCTGATTAGTCTACTACCCAACTTACACTATACATGATTGTTGCAACATTATTGACTATATACTCTATGCTGCGCTACACATCCTCTATTTTGTAACTACCGATTTGTACTTTTTACACCCTTCATCTTTTCATCCCGCTCCCCAATCTCCCTCCCCTCCTGCAATCATCAGTTTGTTTTCTGTATCTAGAGTCTGTTTCTGTTTTGTTTCTTTATTTTGTTCTTGATTTCACATGTAAGCAAGATCATGTGGTATTTTTCTCAGTCTGACTTATTTCACTTAGTATAATACTGTCTAGATCCATCCATGTTGTCTCAAATGGTAAGATTTCATTATTTTTCATGACCAAGTAATATTCCTGTGTGTGTGTGTGTGTGTGTGTGTGTGTGTGTGTGTGTGTGTGTGTTACATATATATATGTAACAGACATTTTTATCCAACACTTGTGTTGTTTCCATATATTGGCTATTATAGATAGTGCTGCAGTGAACATAGGGGTGCATATACTTTTCAAATTAGTATTTTGAACTTCTTTGGATACCCAGAAGTGGAATTGCTGGGTCATAAGGTAGTATTATTTTTAATTTTTTGATAAACCTCCAAACAGTATTTCCTAGTGGCTGTACCAATTTTTAATCCCTTTTCTCCTCATCCTTGCCAACATTTGTTGTTTGTTGATTTTTGATGATAACCATTCTGACAGGTGAGGTGACATCTTACTGTGTTTTTAATTTGTCTTTCTCTGATGATTAGTGAAGTTGAGCATCCTTTCATGTCTATTGGCCATGTGTATAAGGGCTGTCCAGAAAACATTCAGCTATAAATGCCTCTATTTTTCAAGTTACATGGCTGGGTACTTTCCAGACAGCCCTCATATGTTCTCTTTGGAGAAATGTTTATTCAGGTCCTCTGCCCATTTTTTAAATGGATTGCTTTCTGTTGTTAAGTTGTATGTGTCCTTTATAATTTTGAATGTTAGCCCATATCAGATGTATCATTGGTGAATATGATTTTCCATTCAGTAGGCTGTCTTTTCATTTTGTTGATGGCTTCATTTGCTATACAAAAACTTCTTAGTTTGATGTAGTTCCATTTGTTTATTTTTTTTTTTTTTGTATTGCTTGCCTGAGGAGAGATAGATCAGAAAAAAAAATATTACTAAGAACAATATCATAGAGTTCACTGCCTATGTTTTCTTCGAGGAGTTTCATGATTTTGGGTCTTACATGTAAGTCTTTAGTTCATTTTGAGTTTTTTCTCATGTATGGTGTAATAAAATGGTCCACTTTTATTAAATGTTTTGCATGTATCTGTCCACTTTCCCCTAACACCCTTTATTGAATAGACTATCTTTATCCCAGTGTAAATTCTTCCCTCCTTTGTCATAAATTAAATGATAATATAGATATGGGTTTATTTCTGGGCTCTCTATTTGGCTCCATTAATTTATGTGTCCATTTCTCTGTCAGTACCATGCTGTTTTGATTACTATAGTCTTTGTTCTTCTTTCTCAACATTGCCATGGGTATTCATATAAATTTTATCATTTCATATAAATTTTAAAATTATTTGTTCTAGTTCTGAGAAAAATACCATTTTTTTTTTAGGGATTGCATTGAATCTATAGATTGCTTTGGGTAGTATGGACATTTTAATGATATTAATTCTTCCTATCCACAAGCATGGTATATGCTTCTATTTATTTGTATCTCTAATTTCTCTCTTCAGTGTCATATACTTTTCTGAGTACAGGTATTTTACTTCTTTGGTTAAAATTATTACTAGGTATTTTTTTAATGCAGTTGTAAATGGGATTGTAGTCTTAATTTCTCTTTCTGATAGTTCATTATTGGTGTATAAAAATGCAACTGATTTCCAAATGTTAATTCTGTATCCTGCTATTTTACTAAATTTATTTATTAGTTCTAATAGTTTTTTGGTGGAATCTTTGAGGTTCTCTCTATATAGTATGTCATCTGCAAATAATGACAGTTTTACTTCTTCCTTTCCAATTTGGATGCTTTTTCTTTTTCTTGTCTAATTGCTATGGGTAGGACCTCTAATACTATGTTTAATAGAAGTGGTGAAAGTGGACATCCTTGTCTTGTTCCTGATCTTAAGGAAAATGATTTTAGCTTTTCACCATTGAGTATGATGTTAGCTGTGGGTTTGTCATATATGGCCATTACTGTATTGAAGTATTTCCCTCTAGTTCCACTTTGCTGAGTGTTTTTATCATTAATGCTGGATTCTGCATCTATTGATATGATCAGATGGCTTTATTTTTCATTTTGTTTAGTTGGTCTATCACATAAATGTGTCTGCAGATATCAAATCAACTTTGCATCCCAGGAATATATACCATTTGATCATGGTCTGTGACCTTTTTAATGTATTGCTGAAGTCAGTTTGCATATATTTTGTTGAGAATTTTTGCATCCGTATTTATTGGAGATATTGTCTTATAATTTATGTTTTTTGTAATGTCTTTGTCTGGTTTTGGAATGAGGGTAATGCTGGCCTTATAAAATGGGGTTGAGAGCCTCCTCTTCAATTTTTTGGAATAATTTGAGAAGGATAGGTGTTAATTCTTCTTTGAATGTTGGGTAAAATTCACTTATGAACCCATCTGGTCCAGAACTTTTGTTTGTTGGGAATTTTTTGATTGCTGATTTTATTTCATTAGTAGTTACCAGTCTGTTCAGATTTTCTATTTCTTCTTGATTCAGTCTTGAAAGATTGGATGTTTCTAGGAATTTATCCATTTCTTCCAAGTTGTCCAATTCATTGGCATGTAATTATCCATAGTATTTTCTTATAATCCTTTGTATTTCTGTGGTGTCATTTGTCACTTCTTTTTAATTTCTGATTTTATTTATTAAGGTCCTTTCATGTTTTTTCTTAATGAGTCTGGTTAAAAGTTTGTCAATTTTATTTATCTTTTCAAAGAACCGGCTCTTGGTTTCATTGATCTTTTGTATTGTTTTTTAGATTCTATTTTGTTAATTTCCACTTTAATCTTTATTATTTCCTTTATTCTACCCACTTTGGGCTTTGCTTGTTCTTCTTTTTCTAGTTACTTTCAGTGTAAAGCTAGATTATTTGAGATTTTTCTTGTTTCTTAAGATAGGGCTGTATTGCTATGAATTTTCCTCTTAGAACTGCTTTGGCTGTGTCCTATAAATTTTTTTGAAGGGGAGGCATCATTATCATTTATCTCAGGTATTCTTTGATTTTTTCCCTTGATTTCATTGTTAACCCATTCATTGTTTAGTAGCATATTATTTAGCCTTCATGTGTTTGTGTGTTTTTTACTTTTTTTTGTAATTGATTTCTAGTTTCATACTATTGTGATCAGAGAAAATGCTTGTTATGAATTCAGTCTTTTCAAAGTTATTGAGTCTTTTTTATGGCCTAACATATGGTCTACCCTGGAAAATGTTCCATGTGCATTTGAAAACAATGTATATTTTGTTACTTTCAGGCAAAAATCTTCTAAAAATATTATATAATTTAAATCCATCTGGTTTAATGTGTTATTTAAAGCTGCTCTTTCTTTGTTGATTTTCTCTCTGGATGATCTATCCATTGATATCAATGTGGTGTTAAAGTCCACTACCATGACTGTATTACTGTCAATCTCTCCCTTTATGTCTGTCACTGTTTGCTTTATATATTTAGATACTCCTATGTTTATGAGGGTTATATCATCTTGTTGAATCGATCCCTTTATCATTATGTAATGTCATTCTTTGTCTCTTGTTATAGCCTTGTTTTAATGTCTATTTTGCCTGCTATAAGTATTGCTACCCCAACTTTTGTTTGTTTGTTTCCATTTTCATGAAATATCTTTTTCCATCCTTTTATTTTCATTCTGTGCATGTCTTTCAATCTGAAGAGGGTCTCTTATAGGCAACATATGTATAGGTCTTGTTTTCTTATCCACTCAACTACCCTGTCTTTTGATTGGAGCATTTAATACATTTACATTTGAAGTAATTAGTGGAGCATCTAGCCCATTTAAATTTAAAGTAATTCTTCTCAAAGTGGTCCCTTTCTCATTCTTTGTAAACTAGTTCAGTGGTGATGAACTCCTTTAACTTTTTCGTGTCTGGGAAGCTCTTTACCTCTCCTCTGATTCTAAATGATAGCCTTTCTGAGTAATTTTGATTGTAGGTCCTTGATTTTCATCACTTTGTATATTTTGTGCCAATCCCTTCTGGCCCATAGAGTTTCTGTTGAGAAATCAGCTGACAGTCTTGTGGGAGCTTCCTTGTAGGTAATTATGTTGCTGCTTTTAAGATTCATTCCTTATCTTTAACCTTTGACATTTTAATTATGATGTGTCTTGGTATGAGTCTCTTTGGGTTCATCTTGTTTAAATTTCTCTATGCTTCCTGGACTTATATGTCTATTTTCATCACCAGGTTAGAAAAGTTTCCAGTAATTATTTCTTCAAGTAGAATTTCAATCCCTTGCTCCCTCTCTTCTTCTGGTACTCCTCTGATGCTAATGTTGTTATGCTTAATGTCCCAAAGGTCTCTTAAAATATCCTCATTTCTTTAGTTTGTTTTCTTTTTGCTGTTTCAGTTGGGTGTTTTCCACTACCTTGTCTTCCAAATCACTGATTTGATCCTCTTCTTCATCTAATCTACTGTTAATTCCTTCTAGTGTAGTCTTTTCAGTTATTATATTCTTTATGTCTGACTGGTTCTTTTTTATGGTTTCTATCTCTTCATGTAAGTTCTTACTGAGTTCATCTATTCTTCCCTTAAGTTCATTGAGCATCTTTATAACCAGTGTTTTGAATTCTGCATCTGGTAGGTTGCTTGCCTTCATTTTGTTTAGTTCATTTTCTGAAGTTTTCCCCGTCCTTTAATTTGGGACATGTTTGCCTTTTCATTTTGGCTGCCTTCCTGTGTTTGTTTATATATACTGTGTCTCCCAGTCTTAGCAGGGTGGTCTTATGGAGTGGGTGTCCTGTGAGGCTCTCAGTAGTGCAGTCTTCCTGGTCACCTGAACTGGGTACTCAAGGGGTGTTCCTAGTGTGATTGTATATGCCCTCTGTTGTAGTTGAGCCTTGATTGCTATTTGCACATTAGTGGGTGGGACTGACTCTCAAGCTAACTGGCTGTGAGAGCTAGCTGTGACTACAGCAGACAAATTGTTGTGTAGGGACTGAACTCACAGAGTGAAATGCAGTTTAGTGGGGCTCTGTTGAAGAAAGAAATTGAAGAAGATATAAATATTAATAAATGGAAGCATATGCCATGCTTATGGATAAGAAGAAATAACATCATTAAAATGCCCACACAACTCACATTAGTGGGGCTCTGGTGGCTGCCAAGTCACCAGAGTATTATTTATGGAGCTAATTGGGTGGTGCTCTGGTAAAGCTGGCCCCTAGGTGTGTTTGTTCTGGGGCTTCTTTAGAGGGGCTCTGGTGTAGGCCAAGTTAAGCTTCTGCCTGTGCTTTGCCCAGGGTCACATGGTGGGTGCTATAAAGTGCTCTGCAGTTAGTAGCTGCCTGTGCTGAGCTTGGAGGTGCCTGAGAGAGGCTATGCTGTGAACCAAGGATAGCTGCCACTAATGCTGGGTTTGGAGCAGCTTAGCAAGTGGTACAAGGTATGATGAGGTCAGCTGCTTGGGGGATATGGCCCTCTGAGACATTTTAGGAAGGTCTGCAGTGCAAGCCGAGTCCCGCCACTTTGTGTGGAACCACTGCTAAAAGTGGTTCATGCTGGTGTGCTAATTGGGTAGGGCAAGGTCTTAGAAAATTAAAGGGTAGGGTAAGTGGTGTTACCCAGGTTAATGGAGACCCAGATTTGGTACCTGCCTATGCCTGCAGGCTGGGCAGAGGGAGAGCTTAACAAAGGAACAGTGATGCCTGCTAGCACTCATGTCCCAGAAAGGATTGCCCCTACAGCCCTTTCCCTGATGCCAGACAATCCACTTCCTCCCTGTATGTCTCTGGCAATTTTTGAGCTGCTGTCCGTTCATTGGAGCTTAGGGCAATTGTTTGTGAGTGACTCTCTGCTAGAGATTTCTAAGAAGACACCTGGGTCTACAGAAGCCCTCTATCTCTCCTGGATGGAGTTCCTCCTAATTTTCACAGCCAGAAATTTGGGGACTCCTCTTCCCAGTACTGATGCCTCAGGATGGGGAGCCTGATATGGGCCTGGGATCCCTCAATCCTCAGAGGGGAACTTCACAGTCAAGATATCCCTCACAATTCTTAACTATCATATGTGGGTGTGTCGGCTCATTTTGCATCTCTACCACTCCTACCAGTCTCAACATGGATTTGTCTTTATATTCTTAGTTATAAGATTTCTGTTCATTTAGTCTTCAGATGGTTCACAAGGGTAATTGTTATATAATGTAGCTGTAATTTTGATGTGGTCATGGGAGGAGTTGACCAAAGTGTTTACATACTCCATCATCTTGCCCAGAAGACATCTTTTTTATTATAACCATTCTAAAGGGTGCAAAGTGATACTCTGGTATGGCCTTGATTTGCATTTTTCTGATGACTAATGATGTCAAGCATCTTTTCATATGCTGATTAACTATTGTATATGTTCTCTGAAAAAAGGTCTATCCGGTCCTTTGTTCATCTTTTGGATTGGGTCGTTTGTCTTTTTGTTGCTTCATTGTAGGAGTTCTTTATATATTCTGGATATAGATTCTTATTTGGTATATGATTTGCAAATAATTATTCCATTCTTTGGGTTGTCTTTTCATTCTCTTAATAGTGTCCTTTGATGCACAAAAATTTTCAATTTTGATGAAATTCAATTTCTTTTCTTTTTCCTCATATCACCCTAAATGGAATGAGCTCATCAATAAAAAGGCACGGAGTAACAATTAGATTTAAAAAAATAACCCAACTATATGCTGCCTTCAAGAGACACATCTCAGCTGCAGACAAACATAGACTCAAAGTGAAAGGGTGAAAAACAATACTCCAAGAAAATGGCATCCAGAAAAAAGTGGGTGTAGCCATACTTATATCTGGTGAAACACACTTCAAGACAAAAAAGGTAACAAAAGACAAAAATGGACATTTCATAGTGATTAAGAGGACAATATATTAAGAAAACATAACACATCAATATATATGATCCCAATCAGGGAGCACCTAAATATAGAAAGCAACTACTAACAAAACTAAAGGGAGAAACTGACAAAAGCACAATTATAATAGGGAACCTAAATACCCCATTGACAGATATGGATAGGTCATCCAAACAGAAAATCATTAAGGAAATATCAACCTTAAATGATACATTAGACCAAGTGGACACAATCAATATTTATAGACCCTTTCATCCCAGAACACCAGACTATACATTATTTTCTAGTATACATGGAACATTCTCAAGGATAGATCTTATGTTGGAACACAAAACTAGCTTCAATAAATTTGTGAAGATTAAAATCATACCAAGTATACTCTCTGACCATAATGCTTTAAAATTGGAGATCAACTGTAAAAAGAATATGGGGGAAACCACAAATATGTGGAGATTAAACAACATGCTACTAAAGAATGACTGGGTCAAAGAAGAAATAAAAGGAACTATCAAAAGATACGTAGAAACAAATGAGAATGAAAGACAACATATCAAAATTATTAGGATGCTGTGAAAGCAGTAATAAGAAGGAAATTTATATCACTACAGGCATATATCAAGAAACAAGAAAAATCTCAAATAAACAACCTAACACTACATCTTAAAGAACTAGAAAAAGAAGAAATGAAACTCAAGTCAACAGAAGGAAGGAAATAATAAAAATTAGAGCAGAATTAAATGAAAACGAGAACAAAAACACAACAGAAAAAATATCGATGCAGTGAAGAGCTGGTTCTTTGAAAAGAATTGACAAACCCCTAGCTAGACTCACTAAGGAAAAAAGAGAAAAGACACAAATAAACAAAATCAGAAATGAAAGAGAAGTTACAGTAGATACCACAGAAATATAAAAGATCATACAAGAATACTATGAAAGACTATATGCACCAAATTCAATTACCTAGAAGAAATGGACAAGTTGTTAGAAATATATAACCTTCCTAACCGAATCATAAAGAAATGGAAAATCTAAACAGACCAACCAAGTCAGGAAATTGAAACAATCATCCAAAACCTCCCCTTAAGCAAAAGTTCAGGACCAGATGACTTCACTAGTGACATGATGTTTTGATTACTATGGTCTTATAGTATAGTTGGATATCAGGTACTGTGATACCTCCAGCTTTGTTCTTCTCAAGATTGCTATGGCTATTCAGGGTATTTCGTGGTTCCATATAAATTTTAGTATTATTTGTTCTAGTTCCATGAAAAATGCCATTGGTATTCTCATGAGGATTGCATTGAATCTATAGATTACTTTGGGTAGTATGGACATTTTAATGATGTTAATTCTTCCTATCTATGAGCATGGTATACTCGTATGCTTCCATTTATTTATATCTTCTTTAATTTTTCTCTTTAATGTCTTATAATTTTCTGAGTACAAGTATTTTAGTTCCTTGATTAAATTTATTTGTAGGTATTTCATTTTTCTGATGCAATTGTAAATTGCAGCCAGAATGCTGTAACATGGATAGAGCAGCTCTACAACACAAACACTTTGAATAGTGCTCCAGAAGTGAACCAAATTCATGTGCCTCCATGAAAGACAGTGTTTCAAATCTCTTCTCACCACTTACAATGGCAGTTTCCCTCGTCCACATATTTAAACTTAAAGATAGCCTGCCACATCAGTCAAGATCTTCTTCAGGCATGTCTAATTTCCCGTCACACATCAAAGCTCTTCATTTCCAAGCCATAACAAGACTTTGCCCTCCCTAAACTTGTGTGTGCTTATCAGACACATTTCCAGTACACGTGGGGGAGGTGGTGAATATTCCTCTGTCCCTCTTCCTCAAGAGGTGCCCTGTGTCCCTAAATACACAGATTTCTGGGGATGGGTGACCAGACAGTTGTCATGAAGGAGAGAGCCAAGCCATCAGGCTGGTGTAGGGTGTGGAGAGTGAAGACAAAGTGGGAGCATACACACTGCCTGTGCACGGGCGCCTTCGGTTTCTGGCTCTGTAACCCTTAAAGACAACCAGACAACCTCATCTGCAGACCGAATCACCACAGAAGCTTCACTAAGACAGAGAAAAGTCTGTGACACCACACCTGCCTTTGGAAACAGAAGGTCTTTGTGATGTAATCTGATGGTGTGGTTCCGTCATCTATGAGGTGGAGGCAGCAGTGCTTAGTACTGGGAGTCATTAGACACCAGAATCCTGGACATCTAGATGTAGGGGTGGCTGGTCTCCTCATGCTAATGAGGCTTAGACCATGTTGAACCCCACATTTGTTCTGTGGGAGTTTGGGGATTTCTTATATATGTATGGCACCATCTTCATTATTATTCTAATTATCTGGCAAGTGAAAAGGAGTTACCATGGATTAAGGCTGAAACCTAAAAGAAGCTGCTGCTGGGTAAGAACACATTACACCAAGATTAAACTAACTGAGCCTCAGATAAAAAGCTTTTAAGGCCTCAGAACCTCTCCTTTTACCCTCTCCACCAATTTTTATACCACACATTCAGTTACTCTAATATACTTCTCAGAGGCTAGAAGTAATTCCTTACGAGGCATTCCCTGAAGTGTATTCTAACTGATAACTCAAGAGTGTCTCTACCTACCTAGGGTTGAAACCTGGATGAAATAGAATATACCTCACCTGGATCTCAGAAGACCTCCCCAAATGGGGGATTCTTCTGGTTGGTGGACTTAGTAAGCAAAGTTCTTGGGTTCTTAGAACTAATCACTAGTTAAACTATCCACTACCCTCTGGTATAATGCTAAGCCCCCTAAAGAACTTGTCCTAGGAAAGGACAAGAAGGTAGGGACTATAAAGAGTCATGAAGTAAATAGATATAAATAGAAAAATGAAATGTTAGGATGAAAAGAGTGGAGTGAAGGAAGAAAATGTAAAGTAAGTGCATAAAATACAGATATAAAAGTATGTAAAACTACAGATATAAAAAGGATTCAGAATGTATATTAGCTTTGTCTCATTTTGGACATGAAAAAGAAAATGGTATCCAGCTTCACACGGCAAATTTTTTCTCTTTAAGCGTCACCGAAAAGTCAGGCAAAGAACCAGAGATGCATCAAAAAGAGGTAAAGTCCCAGTTTCTCCTCTGACTCCCCTCCACTGTGGGTGAGGCTCCCATAGATCCTATTCCTTCTTTGACTCCTGGAACCGGAAGCCAAGTGCTATAACACTAAAGACTCCAGTTCCCCAATTTTGCAAATTCTCCTTGGATAGAAAATCAGAGCCTGGGAATGTTCCAAAATTCTCCACCTTACTCCCGGGAATGAAGAATGAGGAAGGAAAGAAGTCCTTCACTGTGTC
>PVJL010018260.1:0-16359 GCA_004026885.1 Lyroderma lyra
ATGTTTATTTGGGGACGAGTGGGTTAGGGAGGGGAGAAAGGGGAGGGGGTGGGAGAGGAGGGGGGGAAGCTAAATATAAGGTGATGGAAAGAGAAGTCACATTAGGTGGTGAACTGATTATACATCAAGTTGACAATGCACTGTAGAATTGTATGCCTGAAACCTATGTAATCCTTGCTAACAGATGTCACCCCAATAACTCTAACAATAAAAATGAATTAAAAAAAAATTAAAAAAAAAAAAAGAAAAAGTAGGAGAATAGATTGCGCTTCAGGGTTAATTGGCCAGATGTTGATTTACTGCAGTCATCCAGAGTGTAACGAGCAGGGAGGAAGACACAATGTATATCTGTTAGTTAAGATATACTTTCCAGCTTTTACACCTTTGACCTGTCCTGCCTTTCATCTTCCTTTCCTTATCCTATAAAATAAACATGCTGCTGCCAGACTGTGTCTCTGTGTCTCAGAGAACCACTGGTCCCAGCTTTTCTATCTAACTCTGTGCCTGTGTGTTTACTTCTTCATCCCCCATTGCCTCCCCTCCAGTTCCCTGTTCACCCGTGTAGGTTGCGGCAGATTATCAGACCAACTGTGCTGGTAACACAGTGCTTGTGTTCAAATCACCCTTATTTTACTTAAAACACACACACACAAAGTGCAAGAGTAGTGATGCTGGTAGTTCGGATGTGCCAAAGAAAAGCTGTATAGTGCTCCCTGTAAGTGAAAAGGTATGTGTGTATGTATAGGAAAAAACATACATAGGGTTTGATACTATTCACAATTTCAGATATCCACTGGAAGTCTTGGAACATATGTTCTGCAGATAAGGAAGGAGCACTACCAAGATGCAACAAAATTTTGTCACTGGAAGGAATAACTTTTAGTCATGTGGCATTACATATGAGATCAGACAATTAATTTTATGAACATCCTAGAAAAAGTGCTACATACTTCATTTCTGAATATCACTATGGTCATCTTCAAAGTACTCCCCTTGGGAAACTATGTACAGATGCCAGCACCTAGTGCACCCTTCAAAGCAGGTTTGGAATTCCCTTTCTGGAATGGCCATCAGAGCTATCATGCCTAAATTCTGACAATTAAGTTCAGAAACTGGCCACTGTGTGCTTTCATTGGCAGCACTGTACTAACACCTTGGTAAATAGAGTTCCAAAATTGCAATGAAGTGTGTAGCACTTTTTCTAGGATAAGTTCATGAAATTAATTGCACAACCTCATAGTGTATTCCATGAATTGTAATGCAACGTATATTTTCTTCCAATAAAATAACACTGAGCTTATTCACATATACAATTATTATCCTTAGAACCATCCTTATTTAAGGCTTAATTTTTCTCATGAGTAGTTTAGGTTCACAGAATAATTGAGGGGAAGAGTTGTCCACACATCCTCTGCCCCAAAACATGCATAGCCTCCTCCAATATCAACATCCTCCTCCATACTGGTACATTTCTTACAATCAATAAACTTACACTGGCCCATTTTAATCACTCACAGTCCATACTATACATTAGAATTTACTATTGACATTGAGTATTTGATAGACTAGAATAAATGTGTAATAACATATACCATTATTGTAGTATCAGAGAGTATTTTCACTGCCCCCAAATCTTCTCTTCTTCACCTATTTATCATCCCCCTCAAACTCTGCAAACCAGTGATGTTTTTACTGTTCGATAGTTGTGATATTTTTATTTTTCCAGAATCATATAGTTAAAATCATACGGTGTGTGGCTTTTTCAGATTGGCTTCTTTTGCTTAGTATTATGAATTTGTTCCCTCCAGGTGTTTTCATGGACACCCCCCCAAAAAAAAACAAAAACAAAAACAAAAACAAAAACAGAATTACTTTCTGGAAGGCAAGCCCTTTTATGGATTCAGAGTTCATTTGTTTTTAGCGATGAATAATATTCTATTTTCTGAATGGACCACATTTTATTTATCCGTTCAAAATTGAAGAACATCTTGGCTGCTTCCATGTTTTAGCAATTATATATAAAGTATAAACATCTGTTTTTGTATGCCCATAGTTTTTGTGTGAACACATACTTTCAACTCCTTTTGCTAAATACCAAGGAATGTGGTTACTGGATCATAAGGTACTAGTATATTTAGTTTTGTGAGAAATTGCCAAACTGTCTTCCAATGACTTTTTGCCCCACATCTAAACCACTCTAACAGGTATATAGTGGTGTCTCAATTGTGGTCTAAGTTTGCACTTTCCTGATGCCATATTATGTGGAGTGTCTTATATACTCATTTCCATCTGTATATTTTCTTAGGTGAGGAGTTGTCAAGGCCTTTGGCCCAATTTTTAATTGGGTTATTTTCTTATTAGTTGGTTTTCTCATTTATATTTTTTAACATGATTTTTTTCAATCTAAAAAATTTAAATACATATTATAAAAATATCATGCATGCATCACAATAAAAATCCAAATAGTACAGAAGGGAACAAATTAAAATATATGAAAGGGGACACCCCGCCCCCTCAACAGAATTACTTTATGGAGGGCAGACCTTTTATAATACAGGTAGTCCCATTCAGATGAGTGTCCTAGGAACCCATCTGCATCAGTGTACCAGCTGGCGTTGTTGTGAGAAACCACATTCAGCTTAAGTGAATTTTTGGTGGAAACTCCTTCAATGCATTTGCCCATTTCATGGTGGGTGATTTACACAATGTGAAGTATGAACAGACACCTGCCCACAGTGCACTGAGTGTTCAGCAGTTTTTGATAAAAAATGGCATGATCCCTGTTCCATATCCTCTTTATTTACCCCAAAGAAAGAATGGAACAAATGTCTTGGTGACTGTGAATAGTGCTGCAATGAACAATGGGGTACATAAGTCTTGGCAGACTAAGAGTTTTAAATTTTGGGGGTGGACACCAAGAAGTGGGATTACCAGGTCATATGGTAACTCAATTTTCAATTTTCTGAGGAGGCTCCACACTGTCCTCCATAATGGTTGTACCAATTTGCATTCCCACCAGCAGTGTGTGTGAGGGTTCTATCTTCTCCATGGCCTCTCCTGCACTTGTTATTCCTTGTCTCGTTGATAACAGCCATTCTAACAGATGTGAGGTGGTATCTCATTGTGGTTTTGATTTGCATTTCCCTGATAGCTAATGAAGTTGAGTCTTTCTTCATATGTCTGTTGGCCATTTATATGTCTTCATGGGTGAAGTGTCTATTCAGGTCATCTGTCCACTTTTTTATTGGGTTGTTTGTAGCCAAGACATGGACAACGACAAAGTGACCCTTGATAGATGAATAGATAAAGAAGCTGTGGTACATATACACAATAGAATATTCCTGAGCTATAAGAAAAGATGAAATACTGCCATTTGAAACAAAATGGATATACCTGGAGAACATGATGCTTAGCAAAATAAGCCAAGAAAAAACCAAGAACCATATGATTTCACTCATATGTGGAATAAAAAGTGAAAGCAACAAAGAAACAAAAACTCATGGACACAGACAACAGTTTAGTGGTTACCTGAGGACAAGGAGGGAGGGTGTGGGAGAGAAGGGAGGAGGAGTCAAATATATGGTGATGGAAAGAGAACTGACACTGGTAGTGAACACATAGTGCAACGCATAGATGATGAACTCTAGAATTGCACACCTGGAACCTATGTAATTCTTATTAATCAATGTCACCCCCAAAAGTTCAGCAATAATAAAAGAAAGAATGGAACAAATATACTCATGCCAAAACATACCAGCTTTTCTTGGAGGATGCATCAATCAAGTCCATTTTGGTTGCCAATTACAGAATTATTTTCCAAGGAGGAGAAATCTCTCCTGAGGAAAATGCTAACAATCATAGAGTTTGTAGGTGATGCTATTATTTCTGAATGCGTTCTTGATTCAGGTATCAGTTGATAAGATACTCCCAATTGTCGCTGTCCCCACAATGGAAACTATATACCATCAGTAGTAAACATTGTCAGATTTTCATACATAAATTCAATTGAACATTAAATAAAGCAACAAAGCAATATATCAATTTCAGACAAAGGCAGGTCACTTTATTTTGGCATTATGTGGGGCCTCTTCCTCTACTCTGTCATTAGAAAGCTCCTCCCGCAGGACCTCATGGGGATCCAGGACGACACAGAGTAACTATCAATATTTGGTACTGTGGCTCAGGAATTGCACAAGGACGTCTGGTTGACTTGGGCAAACTGTAGAGTTATGGAAGTGGTTTATTAACAACCCAAACATGAACTGAGCTACTGTTGGGCCATCTGTTTTGGTGGAAGAAGGATGGATAATGAGAGGCACTAAAGAAAAGTGAGAAACATAGTCCTTGTTTTGGCAGCCAAAGGCAATCTAAATCAATGTGAAATGTGCAATCTATAAGGGGCACTAAAGGACATGCTCTGATTCAACGACAAAGTCCCTCCCATCACACTCTCTTAATTTTAAGTCAGGCTAAATTGCCATTATCTTCTTGACCTCTTCCAAGAGCATTTCAGTCTCCATGGATTCACATATGCTGCTACTGTATTTATTTATCATCTGTTGTATAGGACTTTACAGTTGATTAAAAGTAAATGTTTATTAAGGGACTAGATTCTATTCCAGATAAAATGTTCTATTACATTTATTCATTAATGATTTGTCATAAATATAGTCAATTATAGAAACTTTTAAAATACTGATATCCCACTATTTACAAATAACCACTCTTAATATATAATATTTTTGCTTCCAGTCTTCCTATTCTATACCATGTACCTGCATTCATTACTTGGTGGTTGTACATGCTTGCACTAGCCAGGCAACAAATTTATGATCAAAATGAGATTATCCACAAAGAGTAAGAAAAATAATCAGAAACAAATCCTGGAGCTAAAAGTAAAATAATGAGATGAAAAATCCACCATTGGAGAAATTCAAAAGCAGATTGCAGCAGATTGAAGAAGAATCACTGAAACTGAAGAAAGGATGATGGAAGTGATCATGTCTAAGGAACACAAACAAAAAAGACTGAAGAAAAGCACAGTCTAAGGGAACTATGGGGCACCACCAAGCAAACCAAAGGAAAAGAGAGAGATAAAGGAGAGTATTTGAATAAATGATGGCTACAAACTTCCCAAGTATGAGGCAATGTATAAATCAACAAATCTAAAAAGTTTAACAAACTTCAAGTAGGATTAATTAAAAACTTTGAATTGCTGAGGTATCCATTGCAAAGACATCCATGTCAAATAAACATATTGGGATCTGTATGACACAGCTCCTAGCTAAACAACTAGATAGGGAGCAAAGTTGCTTCTACCCATGAAGTTTCCCTTTTAGAAATGCATGGGTAACCTAGATAACTTGAGCAACCCCACTTTTACCTTGTGTTCTAATTCCTGCTCAGGTTTTAAATTCATCATTAAAGAGTGAACCCGTGAAATCCTAGGCACCTCACCCTTGCCCTCAATAAGGCAGGATTCTCATTCTCTCTCCCTCCCTCCCTCTCTCTCTCTCTCTTTCTCTCTTTCTCTCTCTCTTTCTCTCTTTCTCTCTCTCACCCTTGCTTCCCACTTCATTGTGTGGCCATGAGCATGCCACGTGGGTACATAAACCTTGTTTATTCATTTTATTTTTTCAAAATTCTCTGACGGTTGTTGCTGAGGTTTGTCTGTAATCATAATAGGAACAACAGGGCTGGTCCAGTCACAGTGTTGGCTCTGATCAGGATCAGAGAAATGTGTATGGGGGCTCACAGCAAGTAGTATGGATCCAGGAATGTGCCCCCAAATATTCATAGCTGATAGCGTAACTATGGATAGACTGAGACTGACATGAAACAGTGTATGTCAGCTTAATTCACAATTGCCAAAAACTGTGAACAACTAAAATGTACTTTACCAGAACACTGTTGTATCCATACAATGGAATATTATTCAGTGATAAAATAAATGAGTTATTTAAGACACAGAAAATGTTGAAGAACCTCTAATGAATATTGCTAGATGAAAAAAAAATCAGTCTTTAAAGGTACAAATGCTATGATTCCCATTATGTCACATTCTGGAAAAGGCAAAAATAGACAGTAAAAATATCAGTGATTGTCAGGGATTTCAGGGAAAAGGGATTAACAGGTGAAGCACAGGGAATTGTTACAGGGAATTCTCGTTTGTTGATACAAGACATATTTTTCAAAAATCATGGAAATGTACAACACAAAAAGGGAACCTTAATATTAAGTCTTGGTCAATATTGATTCATTAATAGTAACAAATGCACCACATTATTTTAAGATGTATATAATAGGGGAAACTGAGTAAGGGAAGGGGATAAGTGGGAAGTTTATTATCTGATTTGCTCAACTTTTATGTTATCGAAAGATCTAAATACTGGTCTACTAGTTAAAAAATAATCTGGCAGCACTGTTTCAGAAAAAGGTCTACTTCTACTAATATTCAGCAATCAGTTAATATCCAAACATTAGTTTGGGACATTGTTTTACTATTAAATGTGAACCAAACTTGACTTGTAAATGCATCTTTACTTCTATGGTCATCACACTACTGATTGACATAATAAATAAAAACTATACACATGGTTTAGCATTTTTATAGTTTTCTTTTACATATGGTACACTGATTGAACTTCCATCATTACTCTTGAATTTAATTGATGGATAAATTTCCACAATACCGTCAATTGACTCATTGCAGGGGGCAGGATGCCCATTTCTCTGACCTGATTCTGGGGGCAGGCTGCATTGCTTTTTAAATGAGGAATAAATTTGCTCTTTGTATCCACCGGGTAAGATCCTGGGACATGAATTTACAATAAAGTGGTTTGCATCTTGCTGGCAGAAGACCACAGAGACATTAGTAATAACTTATTCACAGTTCTAACTTTTGATCTCATTATTCACCAGCTGCCTATAAGAGCCTCCTGAATAAAAGTTGGGCCTTAGGAAAATCTTGCAGTTTGTCATGCATTTAAAACACCTAAAGACACATTGCATGGGCAAGTACCTTTATTGAGATGATATAATATAGAAAATCAGTAGAGCAGTGACGGAGAGCATGGATGCTGTGCCTGGTAACCTGGGTTCAAATCACACTAGAAGACATGTAACCTGAGGAAGGTCATACAACCCCACTCTGTGCCTTAGTTCTCTACACTGTCCTATGAAAGCTTTAATGGAACCTACTTTTTATTAGTGTAGTATGAGACTAAAAATGTTTAAATACAGGTAAAGCATTAAGAAAATAACTGTTACTTTTGTAAGTGCTCTATTAGTGTTCAATTACTAAGTATTTCTAGAAATTGGGTAGTGACATCCTCCAGAGAAGGGACTTGGGTGGCCTCAGGGCGGGGGACAGTGCAAGTTTGCTCTTCAGCTTTTATGTGGGTATGATGTTTTATAGCTCATAAATAATATCTGTTATCATCTCCTGCCATCCCCATTTCAGAGTCATTGTGTGAACAGCAGAGGCTGTACCTATATTTTACAGTTCAGGGCATTGAAATTTAGAGAATTAAATGGCTTTTCTAAAGTCACTAATGAGTGATGGATCTGGGACAGTAATGTAGTCCATTACCTGGGGACAGAGATCCCAGAACCCCAAGGCCTCTACATCATGCCTTGGACCCTGAACCAAGTGCTTCCCTTGTGTCATTTGTCAAATCCTCCTGCCTCAAGGTTTTTGCAGGAAAGTTGATGCCCTGGACAAGGTGCCTGAGCTCATAAAGGGCCCAATTCATGACCCAAAGTTCTTTTGTCTCTACATTTCGGTCTCTAAAACAAAATATGATGCTGTCTCCCCAAAACAAAGCCCCTCTGAAGGACCAGGGGAAGTCCAAACTTGTGGCCATCTTCCCCCAGCATCTTCACTCTGTCTACTACCTCATACTGAGTGACCAGAGGTCTAAGTGACTTTCAAGCTGACTCAGAACATTCTAAACCAACTACCACATGATGGCTTTACCAAGAATTAGCTACCCTTCAACTAAGCAACCCTGGATGAGCAGTTAGTGTGAATTAACCAGGAAAGTTGGGCATCTGCACTGGTGCTTCCATTTAATGAATTAAGTCTGTGACCCTCAGTGTCTCATTGGACTCAGGCCTGGTTGAGAGTGGATGGAGGCTGCCCAGGCTCTGAGTGTCCCCTTCCTTGCCCAAGTCCTCTGCCTCTTATTTCAGAGTTTTACAGGTTTACCCAAGAAAATCCTGGGTTACCCTGACCACCTTTGACATGTAGCCACATCCTTTAGGACTCATGTTTCCAATGTGTATCTCCAGGATGTGCAAAAATCAGCTGCACTCTGTGCTACAAGTTCATAGCTACCCTCACCCTAACTCCCATCAACAAAATACCAAAAGAATCTCCTCGCTTTTTAATGTCAAAAATAAGATTTTGCCAATGATTAGGATTATATGCACCGAGCACATGTTTTACACTTCGATACCTTACATTTAAGTCTTTAATTTATTTCAAGTTAATTTTACAAGTGGTATAGGATAGAGGTCCAATTTTATTCTTTTGTAAGGGAGTGTCTAGTTTTTCCAACTACTGAAGAGACTATCTTTTCTTCATTGAGTATTTTTGGATTCCATTAGTTGACTGTGGGTTTATGTCTGAGCTTGATTCTATTCCACTACTGTAAGTTTTATTTTTATGACAAGACTATATATTTTGTTTTATTATGATAGCTTCAGTATAGTTTGAAAACAGAAAGTGTAATGTCTCAAGCTTTGTTCTTTTTCATCAGGATTGCTGTGGCTATTTATGGTCTATTGTGGTTTCTTAAGACATTTTTTCCCCATTTATATAAAAAAAAGTCATTGGATTTTTTATAGAAATTATATTAATTCTGTAGGCTTCTTTTTGTAGTAGAAACATATACTCTGTGTGTGTGTGATATACATGAATAGGTGATTTGCCTAAGACTTACTAAAAGCAAAGCAGTAAAAAACAAACAAACAAAACTGCTAGATTAGGAAAGACTAAATGTGTAGTGAGTGGACACCTGGTGTACACTGGGGCTGATTCAGCCCACTCAGGTCAGAGAGGTTGATGAACAGCAGCAAACCAAAAGGCAAGGATGACCTTCCCTGATGATCCCTCCCAGGCACATTTTATCCTGGGCTGCACTGCCTTATCTCAAAGCACACTTTTAATATTCAAATGTTGGTCCTTCTAACTATTGAGTTCTGTCACTACCCATAAACCAATAGCTGGACTACAGGAAACTGGGAATGAGATGTATCTCTGGGTGCCCAGTTTGCTCCCAGATCACAGAGTTCAGGGCTAGACTTGTGTTACACAGCTAAATGGGGCCTAGCATGTGGTCCAGCCTGGGCGGGAAGTGGACACTGACTTCTTTCACAGGAAGTGGTCCTTTCAGGCCAGGATTTGGCTCTTAGACCCAAGGGAGTGGATCTTGACTTGGAGGAATGAAACTTGGTTGGTGTCCTAACAGTTTTGTGACCAGTCAAGTCATAGCCAAGCCATGGACAGGCCCTGAGGGGGCCCTGAGGGCAAGGCTTCTCCTCTCTGTTTCTATCACAAATGAAGGGTGGCTGTGGGCAGAGACCAGGACAAATGCATGCCTAAATGCAGACTTACTGGTAGTAGTACTGGGCCCTGGGCTGGAAGTAAAGGGGCTCTGCCTGAGCATACAGCTACAGATATTACCTAAGGTGGGGGCAATAGTTCCTCCAAACACCCAGCTATTCTTAGTGCTGGGTCCCATGATGACCATGGGGGTGTTCTGGTGAGGGAAACAGCTTGTGTTCAGGCCCAAGATTCCCCTACAACGGTATTTGATGCCCAAGGCCCCATTTATTCCTGCAGATACCCTGAGTCTTGAAGAGGTACAGCTGAGATCTGCGGTAGCTGCTCTGATCCCAGAGCCTGTGGAAAACCCCACCTTGAAGGGGATGCAGTTTGTGCTGCCCAATGTTGAGTGGTGCTGCCAACATCAGGCCCAGCATTGGCCATAGCATTAGGCATGTGGGTGGCTGCCACAGAGCCTGTGGCAGTGGCTATGCCTGAGGGGAGTACAGGTTGGGTTCCAGGGAAGAGTGGCTGGGTGCTGGCATGTGCACCTGAGGTGGAAGTTGTGGGGAATGAGCTCCCAGAAGCCACCTGTGTGACGCATCCCAAGGATTGCTAGTCTGGAAGTTTAGACTTTGTGGTTGTGCTGTGAAAACTCAGTGTAGTCTGCCTGGTGGCCACTGTGAATGAGGCCATGCTAATACTGGGGTGGTGGATATCTGAAGGGCTTGCACAGATGGGAAGACACTCCCACTAGAGCCAGAGGAAGCCCTGGACTGGGAAGGTGGTGTGCAATCTATGGCGGTGACCTCCGTGTCGGAGGTAGCCTAGGGATACAAGCCTGCAGATATGCTGGTTCGGGTGCTTTCACTGTCTACAGAAGTAATTGGCAGACTGATGGAGTAAGAGGCACTAGGATCATTGATGGAAGGGGTACTCTTTGAGGAGAAAGGAGAATCTATACACGTTGGGGTGGGGGACTCCATTCTGGAGATGCTGGGAGCAGCAGGAAAGACACAAGTGGTATCTGTGCCAGCTGAAACCCAGGCCTTGAGTTGCAAAAGATATCTACCCCCTTTCAGAGGGGAGCCCCAGATGGGTTTCAACATGAAGGTGACAGGGGCTGTTGCACCAGGGGCAGGAGCAGGTCCATCAGGTGTTGGCCTTTCCATTGCACAGTCCATGCCTGGTTCTGGGAAGGGCACAGGGATGAAGGGGTGTGGGGGCCCTGCAGACATGTCAACCCTACATGACACCTGGGAGGAAGCACTGGTCAGCATAGTGAATGGGTTTGGGAGCAGTGCTTGTGACGAGTTGTCCAGCAAGGTCTCTGATTGGGAGAAGAGGGGACCTTGGTGAGCTGTGCTTTCTGGGAGACAAAGGATGCACAGAGGTGGCCCCTCCAGCAGACTCCAAAATGGCCACTGGGCCTGAGGACTCTTGATTCCTCCTGCATTTTTCCAGTTGCAGGTTTGTGCTGGAATCTGAGGGAAAGTTAGTGCAGGATCAGTCCCTGAAGCAGGCAGGGATGAAGAGCTCCAAGGCTATGTGGTACACTTAGCTGGCAGCCTCTGTTTGACTCTGAAGTACAGTGTTGATGCGCCGGAGTGCATCTTCCATCTCCAAGTCTAGGTCATCTGCAATGACTTGAAAACCCAGTTTTGGAGGGGTTTGCAGCTCAGAGGGTCCCTTAAATTGTGTGGCAGCAGAGGAACCTTGTGTTTTCAGGGCCTGGAACTGTCACTTGTGAGTGGTCAGTTCCTTCAGGTTGGCTTCTGACCCTGTGCTGCATCTCCATTCTTTTCATACTGGATTTCAGTGTGCATGAGCTTTCTCTGGGAAACACTAGAGCTAAGGAGGACGACAAAAGACTTACTTTCTTTGAGAACTTCTGGAACAGCCGGGCATGGGATGTGCCTGGACCCTTGTCAGGAAACTTGGGTGCAGCTGTATTAGCTTGTGATGGGACTTCTTCTGGGGCAGGCACTCAGCCCAGACATCAGGGAATTTTTGTGGGATATGTCTTCTGAGTTCTCCACATAGAGGATTCTCGGCAGAAAAAAAAAAGTGAAGCCTCTTTGGATGCCTGGGGGCCTATATACAGGCTGTGTACCCCCAGTACCATTGGATCCCCACCCCTAATTGGCCTGCTTCTCTGTGACTGTGGGGTTTTCCTCCCAATTGGCTGTCCCTTTTCCCTGCTCTCCTTCCATGCTCAATATGATCTGCTCTATTCAGGTGTCTTGGACTAACTGAGGTGTTGTGAGTGACATGAAGGTGACTGCCTGCTTCCCTGAAACACAGAAGTGGCTTTGCCCACTAGAGACACTGAACTGCAGGCCATCTTTGAGTTGGAAGCAGATAGAACTGCTTTCCTGTGATTGCCATGCCTGCAGAGGTAAGAAAGCCCAGAAAAATGTGAACATTCTGCGGGATCCTATAATACCATCTGCAAGACACTGTGACAAAGCACAGAGGTGAAATCACTGGGTACTTGCAATTTGGCCTGTGAGTAGATGGAGGAGCCTGTAAGAACACCTGGGTGACCCTGGCAGGCCAAGGAAAAGCAGTAGGTGTGGTGAGCATGGCACTAGTCCTCTGGTGCCCAGGGTTGGGATGGGAGGCAGAACCTGTACAGGTAACTCATGAGGTGCTTGGGTGATGTCTGTCTTTGCACGGAGATGAGGCTCCAAATTAGCTCCTTCAGTTGCTAACAGGGCCGAAGGCCAAGTGCCCATTATTAGGCCTGTTGCCTGGATGCACTTGGAACATGAGACAAAGAAAGGAGACACATGCCCAAGGTCTTGAGGAGCAGGCGTACACTGAGATTCTGGAGAGTGGACGTGTGCCAAGGATGTGCAGGGCCATGCAGAGGATTCACAATGACCTGGCACAAGCAAAGGTGCAGATTTGCCTGCCTGGGATGCTCAGAACTTCCGGATCTGCTGAAGGCTGGAGGTGTTTGCCTGAGGGCAATGAGTATGAGTCTATTGACAGGCAGCCGTCTCCCTTCTCCCCTGGTTAGGCCACATAGCTGTCAGGGAACTAGGTGTATATCAGCGGTTCCTGCCCAGCAGAGAGGGCACCCTGAAGAGCAGGATTCCTGCCTCAGCAGTCCCTGCATGAAGTGGAATCTTTGGAATTAGCACCTGTGTGTTATCTTGGAAAATCAGAGAGGACATTTGCTAAGAACCAAAGTACCCATGCCACCCAGACCCCTTGGGGTGATAACTGAAGTGGCAGCCAGGGCAGGGTCAGAGGGAACATACTTAACACATGAGCCTACAATTACACTTCTAGGCAATTAACCAAGAAAAATAAAAGCTATATTCTTATAAAAAACCTGTGTGTGAATGTTTTGGTTATTTTACCCAGCTACTAGATATAGTTTTATTTAAGTCTAATTTATCTTGAGTGAATTCATTATTATTTTTTACTTGTTCTGGATATAATATTATGTAAACTTATCATTGCACACTCTAAATGGAGTTAATATATTACCAGTTAAATAAAATATAGAAGCTTTTACCATATATATTCTTTTAGCTTCCGTTGTTATAATTTTTCATATCTATTGCCTTTACATGATTTGACCGCCACCATCTGAGACTGTGGTATACTTTTCTTCACCCGAGTCATACAAATATTAAATAACTAGAGAGGAGAAAAATAGGTCATCACATTTATCCCGATACTTAAGATTTCTGTTGCTCCTCCTTTGTTCCTCACATTCCAGGCTTCCCTCTTGTGTCATTTCTCTTCAGCCCAAATAAGTTCCAGACTTGGGACTTTCAGTGCTAAAGTCCTAGGCAAACCGGACAACTTAAATGGTGTAGGTGGGTTGGGCCTTGGGATAGAACCTGCCCAGAAGCTATTCCAACACTGCACATGAAGGCTGATTCTTTTCCATTCTGGATGATGTTCCCCTTGTCAGGACCCTGAATCATTTGACCTTTCATTCAAATGTTGGTCCTCATTGATATGACTGTCTGATTGGCAATACCCAATGGAGATATCCCTCATCTCTCCAAGTCCACTGCAGCTCCTCAGGCCTTTAATCCACACTACAGACAAGTGGAATTTAAAATCATATATGATGTCAAGACCTTCTCCTCCAGTGCCAGGGACTGAAAACTCTTCAATGATCCCCCAGTGTCCCATTTACAAGTCCACTGGAATGTACTAATCAAATGGTAATATCAACTAGGATCAACAATTGAACCAATAACCAAATTATTCAGGGTCTTGGCAAGAGGAAGATCATTTAGAATGAAGAGCAACCAGTTTTTATGTGGACTATCATGGATAAAGCTCTAGGATAAGGACCAAACCTTTAGGAAGCCCCGCAAGACAAGATTTGGCTTCTCTGTGCTTCTCACTTGATTCTTATGCCATATTCCCTCCAGTCACTCTTCTCCAGCTTCCATGGCTTTTTTGCTGACTTCATGCCCAGCATTCCCACTCAGGCCACAAGCCTTTGCTAATGCTGTTCCCTCTCTCTGCCTGGCAGGTTCTCCAGGCCCCATTCTACAAATGCATGCCTGTCTATCCCTTAAATCCTAGCTCATGGGTGGCTTCCTTGGGGAAAACTTCTTGACCTCACAGACCACATAAGAGCCCCTCCCTTAGAGCACCCAAGCACCTCCCTGTAATAGCTCACAACTGCATGCGTGTGTGTGCATGCCATGTGTGTATTTGATTCATTTTTATTTCCTCTGTTGACTGTAAACTCCTTAAGAGAATGACTATGTCTCTTTCAATTGACATTGCATTTGCAGTGCTACCACGAGCTGTGGTGTAAAGTAGATGCTCAGTAACTACTTGTTGATAGCAAAAATTTTTAATTTTGACTATTAAGAAATGAAACAACATACACATATCCACTGTCCTATAATTTCATAACACATATCCACTGTCCTATAATTTCATAACAGAAAGACCATCTTAACACTTAAAGAATATGAGGAATATAACTTCAGAGAAAACAATCAGAGTCCTTCCTGGGCAGACAATTAATGTCCACAAGGAAAACTGCCACTGGTGCATGGATTTGAATCTTTTCTCCAATACTTCCTAGCTGTGCAGCCTTGGTTGAGCACCTTCACCTCTCTCCTCCTCACTGCCTCCTTCTTGAAGTCCTTGTGATGATTAAATGATTTAGCCTATATAAAGCCCTTAACACACCATGCACCATAATGGTGAATGAAGGGCCCACCTTTGTCATTCATCAGACAACAGCGCCACCTAGTGGCGCTTTATCCTAGGGTAGGGACAAGCCGTTTCTGCAGAGCATTTTAAAAATAACATAAATTAGTATCTATAAAGTTACTAGTTCAGTGATTGGTATATCCTGGTTTTTAGGAGAACAAACAAATTAGAAAACAAGAGTACATGTGTCACATGTATTTTATCAGAGTATATGTCTGAAACAGCTAAATCAAAATGTATTAATGAGTTCTAAATTCAGTCTTTCAATTTAACTACCTACTTGGTGAACTTCTGAAAGTTTCCTGATTATTTTTGTTTGGGTGTGGCATTTAATATCTGTTAAATAAGGGCATTGGATTATTAAAAAAATCTGTATAAGATTAGTTGATTTTATCAATGCCAATTTTCTGATCATGATATTATACTACAATGATGAAAAATGTTAATTTACTGGAGATCGACTTAAGGATATACAGAACTTTAAAGCTATATGCAAATCTACAATAATCCCAAAATAAAAAAATAAAATTAAATACAAAAAAAAAAAAAAGAAAGCATTCATAGGCAGAGGCTGAGGATCTTGCGTAGTGGCCAAGGATGAAAAAGAAACAGGGAAAAAAGTGATAAAAAGTAATAAAATTATTTAAATCTTAGGGCTGTCCATCTTGAGAATAAAGTTTGTTCTTCAGAAGCTGCTGTCTAAGCTGTCAGCACTAGAAGAGGACAGATAATGAAAAATTTCTCCCTGATGCCCCCAACTAGAGGGGCTGCTTTATTTGGAGTGAGGGGAGCTGTCTCTGCACTGTGGCTGACAGGACAGTGGGGCCTTGACATTGTCCCCCACTGGATAGAAGCTGGATGTGGGGTTGCTGTCAGACAGGTCTCCCTACCTTCTGCCTTCTGCCTTCTGATTTCCTGTAAGGTTTAAAGAATGAAAAAGGGCCAGCAAACTGAATGTGGAAGCTTTTTATTTATTTATTTATTTATCTATCTATCTATTTATTTATTTATTTATTTATTTATTTATTTGATGTTATATGTTCTGTTTTATTGTTTTTTTTTTTCAATTCATTTTTATTGTTAGACTTATTGGGGTGACAACTGTTAGCAAGGATTACATAGGTTTCAGGCATATAATTCTACAGTGCATTGTCAACTTGATGTATAATAAGTTCACCACCTAATGTGACTTCTCTCTCCATCACCTTATATTTAGCTTCCCCCACTCCTCTCCCACCCCCTTCCCTTTCTCCCCTCCCTAACCCACTCATCCCCAAATAAACATTAAACTATTGATTGTGTCCATGGGTTATTTGTTTGTTCATTTCTTTTTTTCTTTGCTTTCAGTTTTATATTCCGCATATGAGTGAAATCATGCAGTTCTTTGTTTTTTCTGTCTGGCTTATTTCACTAAGCATGATGATCTCCAGGTCCAACCATTTTGTCGCAAATGGCAATATTTCATCTTTTCTTACAGCTGAGTAATATTCCATTGTGTATATGTACCACAGCTTCTTTATCCAGTCATCTGTCGCAGGGCACTTTGGTTGTTTCCATGTTTTTTTTTTTTTTTTTTTTTTTAATTTTTTTTTTTTTTTTTG